>JAOXOE010027367.1:0-18596 GCA_028565055.1 Phoeniculus purpureus
TCAGCTCCCGCCGGCGCCGCTTGCTCGCTCCCTCACCCCGCGCAGGGGCGACGACACCGCCCGCTCGCCGCGCACCGCCTTCCCCCCGCCCCGTCCTTCTCCTCCTCCTTCCCCGCGCGCACCCTCCGCCCTCGCTCCCGCGCGCGCGGCAACCGCGCTCGCCGGCTCCGGAGCAGCCAAGCGCCCCCTGCCAGTGCCGGCGGGTACCGCGCGCCGGCCGCGGCGGGAGGGAGGGGCGGGTCACGCCGACCCGGTCGGCAGCTCAGGCCCGCCCCCTGAGGCCGGCTTCGCCAATGGCGCGGCTACGCTCCGGTGACGGACGGGCACGGAAGCGAGCAGGAAGGAGGGCGCGCACAGGGCCGGGCTGGCGGCGCTGAGTGTGTGATGGCGCTGAGCCGCAGGGAAGGTGAGTGTGGTTTGTGGGGACCGGGATGGGGACGCGGACGTGGACGTGAACGGCTCCGGGCGCGACCACCCCCAGCCGAGGTAGGGCATCTCCGCCCGGGCGTGCCGCGCTTCTTCACGGCGGCACCGGTGCGTCCCATGCTTGGGGCCTTTCCGTGAGTCAGGGTACGTGAAGGTGGTTGTGGGCGAGGTCGCCTTGGGGGAGACTTTCCGTGGGAGGAGCCTGCAGGTAGGACTAGGGAAAGGCCGGGCGGAACTGGGGTGGGGCAGCAGCAGCGCGGGCTCTGTGGCCGAATCCGTCTGGGATCTGCTGTCCCGCTCCCGTGTATCTCGGAGGCGCTCGGAAGGGTTCCTGCAGCTCCTTGCCCCTGCCGGCGAGCGTGGAAGAAGAGGAGCATTTGAGTGACCGCCTTTGCCGTGGTGTGTGTATCCGTGTGCCGTCGTTGCGGCCTGTATCCGTGTGCGGCCTGGCACTTAGAGCTCTGAGGTAACCACAGTACTCTGCTTTCTTCTGTCCTAGCGCACCTGCAGTCCATTTCGTTTGCCGTTATGTTTTACAAGACGTATCCTTGTGCAGGTAGAACGCAATAGTAAAAATACACGTGCACTTTAAACGGTATCAGGCTTTTAAGGGGGTTTGAGTTAGGGCTGAGCTGTGAGGGAGCTGAGGACTCTTGGGTTTTCAAACAGTTCCAACGCCCTGAAGCTGATTCTTCCTGCAAGGATAACAACTTCGTAGTGAGGCTGGACAGCAAGGGTTGGTGTTTAAGCTGTTGCCTAGCTGGCAGCAGATGGTGATAGTTTTGAACAAAGTATAAAAGCAATAGTGCTCTCTGTGTTTAAGTGCAGCTCCATTGGGGAAAAAATGGAGGAGACAGATGCTTTATAACTGCTTTATTTCTACTTTGATGTGAGGAAAACTAGAGAATTTTGTGGGAGAAAGAGGAAGAATAAAGAACTACTCATTTCAGCAGCATGAAAGAGGAAGCTGCAATGGCCATGCCCAGTGACTATCTTTACTGTGTGAAGTTAGAAAAGACTATTTTTTTCTTCAGCCATGTGAAGGAGGGATGACTTGACATTTGCAAGAAAATATAGTGAGTAATACAAGGATAGCAGAATGACATGTGGTCACAAAGTATGAAATAACAAAATTGAGAAAGTTTCCAACCTAATCTGATCAGCCTCTGCAGCTGATAGCATGTGGAAATTGTTGATTTTCTGTTGTCTAGAGCTATATAAATTTTCTTCAAAAGAAAGATATCTCAGAAAAGCAGTAAGAGAAAATTTATGTGATCCTCCTTAAGGTTGTTTGTGCTTCTGTATGTAGAATAGGTTGAAGATACTGGAAGTTCGGCTTCTGACTGAGGCTCTTTATTTTGTATTGAACCAGTAGGTAAGAGAGAACAAATGTGTTGTTCAGCAGCCTGAAAGATGTGGATCCTAATTGTCAATAAAGGGGATCCAAATAGCTGAGAGACAGTAAACCAACAGTGCAGGTGAAATGCATTTCACTTTGTTAGGAAAGAGATGGACAGATGTGACTGAGGGGAAAAAAGCAAAGTTTTTGTGTCTCCTTGGTTCTTAGTTTCTCAAGTACCAATGATTTATGACAGGGCTAGAGGTACTAGCAGTTATTGTATCTCTTACTGACAGGATGATTATTCTCTTTTGAGACAGCTAGATTCATAATCAGCACCAGTTGCATCTCTGAAGCTGAAGTCATTGTTCTTGAAAGTTTGTGCAGCCCCAAGGTAATGCTTTTGTGAACAGTTAGGGTGTTGCTGCTGCTGAAGGGTAGGGTTTTACAGGTGTACCATACACTACCGATGTTAACTAATAATAAGTGACACGAACATTAGTATGCAGCACAGACAGTGGTCTGGTGGTACTACAAGACAGTTTCTATTTGAGAGACCAAACTGGAAATCAAATGAGTCCAGCAAAAAGTCATTTGGAGCAAGAGTAATAAAATTTTCAGTGCAGAGTATTGAACCTAGGAGTGCTGTTTTCCTCTCTTTGAGATGAATCAAATAACTTGGGCTTGCAGCAGGAAGCTCATACTTTTAGTAGTGATTGAAATGAGATTGCAATTCCTTAGGTTTAGGGCTTGCTTGCTTTGTTTTTGGATATTAAACAGCTTAAGTTTTGCAGAAAAACACTCAAGACTTTGGTTTTTTTCATCTTTTTCTAGTTGTCTAAGAATTGCTTTTTACTTCTTAAAAAAAATTTTTTTGCTTTTTAAACTACATAATTCTTGGAAAATGCTTTTAGGTGCTTTCTGGAGGGGAAAAAAACCCCTTTTTCTTAAGGAAAACAATGATTAGAATGGAGTTGGATGACAGATGCAGTTTTCTTTTGCTCTGGGAGAGGTACCTTACTCCCATCTCTGAACAATTAACAATGTGTGTTCCTTTCAGTCACCAAAGATTTTTTTTTTACAGCTTATCAAGATCTAGTTTTTATTTGTGACAAATATATGTGCTTTTTGTAATTAAATGTAGAAGTTGCACTACAGTAAGTATAATTGTCTCTTCTACTTCAGAGCAATTCTTGTTTACTTTGCAGTGAGATGAGATGGTCCACAAGAGATAGACGGGACTCTGATTAAACAGAGTAGAGTATTTTTAGGGCATTTTTAGGAGTAGGTACGTACTTGTGTTACTTAGTAAAAGTGCTGACTGGGAAAGAGGTGATGTGTGCCGTTTTCATGTGTTGGTTTTGTCTTATTTTACTTTTTTTTTAAACAATCAATTTGCAGTATCTTTGAATCAACCTCAGTTTTGGTCTTGTAATCAATAGATTTCTGGAATCTGTAGATTATCTTGGAGCAACATGTAAAACGTTATGATTCTGTCATGGTTTAACCTTGGCTGACAGCTAAGTACTCCCCTTGCTACGATGGGGCAGAACACTAGAAGAGAAAAAGTGAGAAAACTCATGGGTGGAGGTAAAGATGAATAGGTAAAACAAAAAACAAAAGCAGTGTTTGCAAGCACAGGAATTAATTCACTACTTTACATCAGCATGCAGATGTTCAACCATCTCCAGGAAAAATCAGGCTCCATCACCCATAACAGTGACTTAGAAAGACAAACCCCATCACTCCAAAAGCCCTCCCCCTTCTTTTTTCCCTCATCTTTATATGCTGAGCATGACACATAGTCTGGTCATTTGAGGTAAACTGACTGAGCTGTGTCTCTTATCAACTATTTGTTAACTCTCAGTCCTACTCACTGAGAAGTAAAATAAAAGGCCTTTACTCTGTGTAATTACTGCTCAGCAATAAATGAAAGACTCTTCAATTGTAACAGTTATTCAGCACAAATCCAAAACAGCCCCATACTAGCTACTAAAACTACTTCTTGTTGCATGCTGATTTTGGCTGGAAGAGATCTCTAAGATCGAATCCAACCATCAACCCACTGCCAAGTCACCACTAAATCGTGTCTCTCAATACTGCATCTATGTATCTTTTAAATACCCCCAGAGATGGTGACTCCACCACTTCTGTGGACACCCTGTACCAGTGTTTGACAACCCTGCTGAAGAAGAAATTTTTCTTAATGTCCAATCTAATCTGTTGCAGCTTGAGACTGTCTGCTCTTACACTATTGCTTGTTACTTGGGAGAAGAGACCAACAGCCACCTCTACCACCTCCTTTCAGGTAGTTGTAGAGAGCAGTAAGATCTCATTTCGAAGGTCTCTTCCAACCCTTAAAGTTCAGTGATTTCCCCAGTTATCCAGGACTGCTGATAAATGATGAAGAGTGGCTTGGTGAGCAGTTCCACTGACCCCATAGACTTGTGTGCATCTATGTGGTGTAGCAGGTCACTAATCATTTCCCCTTGGATTATGAAGGCAGCATTCTGCTTTGATTGTGTTACAAATATTCAAGTCACAGCAAAGGGTGATATATTTATTCCCTGAAGAATGGTATGTAGAGATTCAGTTGTATTTGTATTTTTTATAATGTGAACTTTGAACATTCTTTTTAAGTAAAACTTAAATTGTCATAGTACTATTGAACTTTAGCCTGTGCTCAGTGAAACTACCCCACCAGTTTTATGGTTTGTGTTCTAAATATTAGTCTACTGAGCTTTATTTAAGTTTCTTATGGCAGACGGAGCAAGCTGTTTTCTTCAGCATTTCCAGAATTTTTTCCTCTTTGTTAACATCTAAACAATTTTAATTTTCTTTTGTTACAGTTTTTAGCTGTACTTATGGCAGTGCTTCAAGCCACTGTAGTACTATCTGTCTGTTTTCCATGTTAAGGCATCTGCCATAATATTTATCTCACATATGTGTTACAGTTTAATGTTCACTTCAAGCCATATTTATTTGCATCAGAATAAGAGTAAGGCTTAAACTTTTTGAAGTTTAGAAAGTTTACACCTTGCTGGCCCGGGACTAGTCCTGGTGACCAGTGATGTTATAAGCAACTAACTTTTTTTTTTCCTTCCCCCTGCAATCTGTCTCAGAAGAGAGAGGGAAATAAAGTTTCTGTTACAGGTATGGTTTACTGCTGGCCCGACTTTGAGTAGCCAGATTTATTACTATTAGTAACATTCTGCTACATTGCCCTTCTTTGGTAAGGGTGAGTGAGCTATCTTTAGGTGTTTGGAGTTAGGTCTGATTGTGCCAGATAAGATCAAGAGTATGGTGCAATATGAGAAATATATCATTAGATATTGCAAAAGATGCTTTAAAAATGGATAACATGCACAAATTGAACTAGTGGTGAAGGCATTGTTACATTGTTTTTGCAGGATGGTAGCAGGAGTCCTCCTCTTGCAGGGTTTTGCTATGAGGCAAAGTTCTTGGGAACAGCTGGAACAAAATGCTGGTCTTCTTGACGTGGTTATGTAGCTTTTTAATCATCTGTGTTATGTCAAGTCAAATTTATTAGATGTCTTGGAGCTTGTGGCTGTAATTAAGGTGGCCTACTGAGAGATCTCTGAAGCCTTTGTTGAAACAGAATGACACAATTTCTTAGTCAATGTCTTAACAAACTATACAGTCATGCAGAATTTGCTGACAGATACACCAGGCACTGATTTGAAACTGACTTGTTGACACAGAGATCCTGCCTGGGGGAGCTCAATGAGTTTCCTCTAAGCAAAGAGGAGAAAATAAATGTTTTTTGTAACTAATAACTTGCTGGCTTTATGGCAATACCACACTGACTTGTGCTGTATGCTTAATTAAGTTGTTCTCATTCAAAAGTTGCCTCATGGGCAGGAGAGTGGTATATTGCTGAGGGATTTGGTAAGTGGTTTTCCATATACTGTAAAAAAGTAGTTCTGGACATAAAGGTAAATGGAACGATGGTTTATGGACTGCTATGTTAGAACACAAAATTTGAGGATTTTTTACACTGTACAGCTCTTGCACTTTTTAAAAAAAAAAGACAGGAGTAAGATTTAGGCCATTTGTGTTTTAATGTCTAATGGCATGTAGAACATGAGTAGATGCTGTTTCAGTAATGTCAGAGGTCACAGTATTGTGAAATTAGTATTACGAACTAGATTTAAATGGCAGCATCTGAGCTTGTGCATCTCCTCGTGATGAATTGGTTAACAATTGTATTGAGATGCAGACAGCTGAAACCTAGTAGTTCAAGCACAGAATTCATGGGACATTGAATACAAGTAAACCTGTCTGTTGTTTGGCTTCCAAACCAGCTATTCTCGTAAGTATGTAATAATAGCTTTAACAGTTAAAACTGTGTTTTATATTAATAAAGACTATCAAAGAAATGAATTGTATATTTGTGATAGAGGACCATTCCTACCTTACATGTAGGCATTCTATCAAAAATGGTATAAATTTTTCCCTTTAAGCTGTAATTCAAGTTTTACTTGGCTTGTAGAACTAAAGGGTTATGTAAGGGGCTAGTAAAAAAATAACAGGTGTGTAATAAGAGCATTTCACCACAGTGTCTCTGCTTGGTCTTAATTCCAGAATTTTGTAGTTCCAAAAATCCCCCTCCAAGCAACCCACGCCCCTTGACATCTGCTGACCTAGATGATAGTCGCTTATGGGAGAAATGGGGCAAACAGCCTTTGTTCAAAAATGTGCTTTCTTTGTGAAGACAGTCTGAAGTAAAGCGTATGAGGCTGTAGGGTCATGCCTTCCAGACCCAAAGACTTCTTCGGATTCAAAGTTTCTGACATATAGAGAAATGAATTCCCAAACATAGTAAGAAGAGGCAGAAAAAGGACAAGAGCTAATAAAACATTGAGCTTTTCAAATATGAGCAACAAACTTGGTGGGTGTGTGTTTGATTTCAAAGGTGATTGGGCACTGGAAAAAGTACCTAATATATATAAACTGTATACTGACATTTTATGCCACACTTCAGAGAATTCAGCATGACTTATCTTCAATATCTGTACCTACAAACAGATGCACAGGTCATTAGGGGTTGGAAGGGACCTTCAGGGGTCCTCCTGTGTTTGACTTTCAAAAGGTAGTCACCTTCAGCCTTAAGTTGCTGCAGCAGATCTTTTAGTCCTTGCTTTTACCCTGTTTTGTCTTTTAGATGCTTTCATGAGTGCCTGATGCCATAGCTTCACCTGCATGGTGAGGATTCCTTGCAGACTGTGAACACAAAACAAAATACTGTAAAATTGGAGGCTTCCCATTCTTGTAAAATGTAATACTTCATAAAACTGTACTTCAACCATGGGTAGAATTCTGTGTTTTTCACACTTTTTTTTTGCCTCCTTTGGCTACCTACATTTTCTATATGTAGCAATCTTGTAAAACACTTTTATGCCCTGTTGCTTTGGCTCCTCATGAAGTCCAGATATCTCTTTTTTTCAAGAAACAATCTTTTTTTAGTGAGGTCTTTGAGCATCTCCAGTCAAGAGTTGACTGTCCAGCCATGATTGGAGAAGAGGATATTAGCCAGGCAATGTGGAGATTGTACCCAGATAGGTAAGGCCCTAAGCAATCTGCTCTGGTTTATCCCACTCTAAACATTAGAATTAGACTAGACAGTGTCTCAAGGTCCTTTCTAACCTGGTTCTGTGGTTGTTGTGACCATGCTGTAAAGTAACTGTCCTGTTATGGCCTTAGTAGGGGATATGATACCTCCATGGTAAATGAGACTAATTCAGTTACTTACTTGAATGTCAGAGAGTAGCTCTGCACTGACAGAGATGAACTGAATATTGTAATGGAACCATGTCCATTTGTTCTGCATGTGAGTGATCACTTTGTCAGTCCTTTCTATCCTGTCCTGTTCTCTTGTTTTATCTTCTTTTCAGCTTTAGCTGAAATATCTAACGAACACAGCTTGTACATGAGATGGTTTCAGAAGAAATTCATGACCCTTCTGTTCTTGGAAAACTTCTGTTTATAGGAGAAGAGACTAAATAGGGTAACTTGCCAGCCTCAAAATTCAAATGTGTTCAGTGCTCTTGATGCCACTTACTTTATTCTTGCTGCCAGAATTGCATTTGAAGAGGCAGAAGGCAATCAATTGAGAAGCGTGGTGGGGTTGCTTTTTCTGTATGGAAAGTAGCCAAATGTACATGGCAGGTGTTCTTGATGGGAAGTTTTTGAGGAAACTGTTTTTTTCCTACATTCAGCTGGGCAGGAACACTTCTGATGTTGTTCAGAACTTACTTTAGTTTTTCAGCGTGCTTTTGTTACAGTCTGTAGTTTTAGTTAAGTCAGCTGTGAGCCACAGGAAAACCTTTATAAATCTGAATTGTTTCTCCAGTGTTGGCATACGTGCATTTGTACGTGGTCCAATTAGGTACATAATAACCCTAGCGTGGTGTCGGTGTAGTACATTGATGCCAGACAGTTCATTTATGTGAAGGAAGCTATTTACTCTTCTCACAAAAATTGTTGTGCAGAGATCCTGGATATTCGCATTTTGTACCACTAGCCAGCTTGTATTCTGCACTCTATGTCTTGGAGTTACATGCACTCTGCTTTGTTTAAGCTGTGGCAAGCTGTAGACACCTGGTGATTCTTCAGTTTTCTGATACACTTCTACTTCACGATTTTTTCACACATGAGTTGTCAATTAATGGAAAGAGATATTCTGGTGTTTCAGCTCATTGTACAGTAGGACCATTAAGTGCTTTCAATTACAGGCTTGATATTTTCATAGTGTTGCATGTTTTCAGTTGGCAAGTTAATTTGTTTCACTGGAATTTAAACAAAATCTTACTTGGAAGACAAAACTAGACTATGTAAGCCTTTAACAGTTTTGCATTGGTTAGACTTTAAGTTTTCTACTGAAAAATTCAAGACAGCTAGAGTAGATGACCATTGTGGGTCACTTCAAACTGAAATGCTCTGTTCTAGCTTCAGAAATATACCGATTGCTCTCTTCATCTTGTGTTTACAAGATCTCACACGCAAGGCCAGAACAGTGGGTTTTTTGAAGTATAGAAGTACACAGAAGCCATGTACTTCACTTTAAAATGGCATAGACGCTTACTAATGCTGTGAGGGGAGTACATGTGTTTAAACATATTTTGAATTAAAATATGGTGGCTCTACAGATCAAAATCTTCCACTGTTAGCTTTTTTTACTTTGTTAATTGACATTACTATAAGACAAATTACACTTCCTTTTCTTTAAGTGGAAAATTTGATATCAGCGAGATTTCTGTGAGGATGCTGAGCAAAATCTAGTCCTAAAGCTCTAAATGAGTTGTGTGCATGAATTTTTATATGCAGCTCTCAAATGTGACTATCCCTTTGGTACTGCTGAAGTAGTCAGCAAAGTTCAGGATCTTGGTTACTGCACTAAGATGTTATGTGGAGTTACCCCTTAAAAAAGGCAACAGCCATACGTTGAGTGTCACTAGTAACTGTTTCTTTATGGATGTCTGTCTTGTACACCATTAGTGTACTTCATGAAAAGCAACTTTTGTGGTGGTGGTTGTCATGTGATGCTTTCTTTTGCTGGTTTTAACTTGAGATGTCTGTTTTAGACCTCTTATTGGTCTAAATCTTTCATGCATATAATGAATCCAAAATCTGTGTTGTGTAATAGATCTACCATTATGTTAGAAAAACGTTATTTTCCCTGGTAACCTCTATAAAAATAAAGATAAATTTTGTCTGCTTCTTTTTAGCAAATAAGAGAATCTAGAGTGATTCTCTGGTTTAGCTTGCACTCATGTCAATAACCAAATACGAGGAACCCTGAAGCAGTCTATGAAGAGTGTAGTATTAAAAGTTATTTTCAGTGCATTTGATTCTAGTCCTTTCTCTTTCCAATCAGCTCGACAGTGTTTATAGGAGTTAGAACTCAATGTAAGAGACTGCTTTAACGACATTGTTTTACTTTCTCCTGATGGTTTAGTAGAAGACTGTTACAATACTCCTAGATGCTCCTTAGTCAGATTGGCCACCCTAATCATCACCTAATATTTTAATGTAATCTTATCCTTGAACTACATAGCACTTTTCACTACTTGTTGAAAATTATACTGGCATTTATTTGCTTAAGCAGACTTGAGGCTGTATAAAGTTTTTGGTGAGATCTCGCTAGAGTCATATATTAATGTCCTTCATTTTACTGTCTCAGATCAAAAAATACTTGGCCCTGTAGGGTCTTGGATCAAATTGTCATTGTACATGACCTCCATTGTAGAGTGACTCAGGCTCATGACTGATTAAACCCACAGATTTTTCATCTGTAGTCACCTCCATTTTAGTAATCCTCACTTAGGGAAACAAGCAAAGATTCATAAGTGTAGAGGACTCCCACCCACTTGTGGGGAAAAAAGCCCATGAGATTTAATTTCTCTCTAATTTTTCTAACCTTGTAAATGGAGACAGTATCAATGTAGCTTGGTTTTCCCTGTACAGCAGAGAGTGAAGACTTTCTTTAAACTTCTAGGATTTGGGCCAGGTATTTCCATTAATGTTGTTACTGTGCAGTACCTCCTTCTGGCCATATGCCCAGCTCTAACATTTAGATAGAACTGTAGAATCATTAGGGATTGGAAGGGACCTTCAAAGATCATCTAGTCCAATCCCCCTGCCACAGCAGGATCACCTAGACGAAGTCGTACAGGAACATATCCAGGTGGGTTTTAAACATCTCCAGAGAAGGAGACTCCACAACTCTCCTGGGAAGCCTGTTCCAGTGCTCTGTCACCCTCACTGTGAAGAAGTTCCTTCTCACATTTATATGGAATCTCTTATGTTCGAGCTTACACCCATTTCCTCTCGTCTTATCACTAGATGACACTGAGCAGAGCCTGGCTCCATCCTCCTGACACCCACCCTTCACATATTTATAGACATTAATGAGGTCACCCCCCCCAGAGATTTGAGGTCACACCTGAAACAAGACCCCATATAATTGTCAATTTATTTCTTACATTAAATGTTACTGTCACAAACAGTATCTTGGCCTGTGTGGCATTTTACACAGTCCTTGGAATTACTGCTTATATTTCACTGTTCTGTCAAGTTTTACAATTGTTTGGGTTTTCTGGTTTCTTTGCCTTTCATTAGAATAGAAATTAGGTCATCCAGAGGCAAAATATCCTCCAAACTGAAAAAATACATCTGGAAATTGCATTTGTAGGACAAAAATTGCTTTACTTACTATTTCCTTTAGGAAAATCTGTTTTTTAACTCTTGAAATACACAGATTTCACTGTTAAAATACACTGCCTTTATGGTAAAGAGCAGCAAAACACGTAAGTCTCTGCTTTGCTTCCTTTACATGTCTATACCCAGAAAACAGGGCTTTTCACGGTAAGTAACTCCTTACCTAAGACAACAGAAATTTTCCAGATAAATCTGCTCAGTTGTGCTGGAAACATTGATTATGGTACGTGTCTCCAGCCTAGGAAACAGTATTGAGTATCACAGAATCACAGAACATTAGGGTTTGGAAGGGACCTTGAAAGATCATCCAGTCCAGTCCCCCCGCCACAGCAGGATCACCTACATCAAGTCACACAGGAAAATGTCCAGGTGGGTTTTAAACGTCTCCAGAGAAGGAGACACCACAACCCCCCTAGGCAGCCCCTTCCAGTGCTCTGTCACTCTCACTGTGAAGAAATCCCTTCTGATATTCATGAGGGACCTCCTATGTTCCAGTTGACACCTATTATCCCTTGTCGTATAACTGGAAGACACTGAGCAGAGCCTGGCTCCATCCTCCTGACACCCACCCTGCACATATTTATCAACATATTATGGTCATCCCTCAGTCTGCTTTTCTCCAAGCTCAAGGGATCCAGCTCCCTCAGCCTTTCCTCATCAGGGAAGTGTTCTACTCCATCATCTTCGTTGCTCTGTGCTGGACTCTCTCCAGCAGTTCTGCATCTTTAATCAGCTGCCTTTAAATATTCCTCTAGTCCTGTTTTGAATGTTTTGCAAGCCATACAACATGATAACTATTCTTTACTCTAAACACCATCCCACCATGTTTCCAGTGAAAAATAACTCCATTAAAAGACACAGCACGCTCTCCCAGCTGAGAAAAACATGTCCTTCAGAGTCATCACACAGACTGAGAATTAGGAAGGCTACACAAATCTAACGGGAGAATCTAGATCAAGGTTCTGATCCTTCATCTTAAAGAAACTGATTGTGAAATATGAGGAATTTTAAGCTAATGTAAAGTCTATAAATAATAGAATTCCCTCAATTAATTGCTCCTGCATGAGAATGTGCTCTAGGGTATGTTCTGAATTCATAACTGAAAAAGAAACTCCGCAAAGGATTTACACGAACAAATTGTACGGTGTCTCAAACCCAGAAATATTTAGCATGTGATGTTTCTTTTAAATGCTGTGTGCATGCTTTCTTTGTCCTGAATATGTCACGTCAAGCCCTCCGTGTTTATTTTATGCACTGCCACACTGTCTCCTTAGCTGAAGTCGTCATGGTTGCATACCTGCATACAGGAGACAATTGCCTATGTAATGATAACAGAAATGTTTTGCTGGATCATTTTGGTAATCACAGAACATTAGAGGTTGGAAGGGACCTTGAAAGATCATCCAGTCCCATCCTCCTGCCACAGAGGATCCCCTAGATCAAGTCACACAGTATAATTCCCTTCTATAATCATAGAATCATTAGGGATTGGAAGGGACCGCGAAAGATCATCTGGTCCAATCCCCCTGCCACAGCAGGATCACCTAGACAGCTGAATAAATAAATTTAATACAGCAAAGAAAATACTATTGTAGAAAATTGGGGAAGTGTCTCTAACGTGCTAAATGTCTGGTTTCCATTTCTTGTAATCATTCACCTTTCACTGAAGTCTGAAGTTTTAGCAAAGATAAAACTAAATCTAGAGCAGAACATCTCCCTGATGAGAAAGGCTGAGGGAGCTGGGTCTCCTGAGCTTGGAAAAAAGGAGACTGAGGGGTGACCTCATGAATGTTGATAACTATGTGAAGGGTGGGTGTCAGGAGGATGGAGCCAGGCTCTGCTCAGTGACATCTAATGATAAAACAAGGGGTAATGAGTGTGAGCTGGAACAGAGGAGGTTCCACATCAATATGAGAAAGACCTTCTTCCCAGTGAGGGTGACAGAGACTGGAACGAGTTGCCAAGGGGGGGTGTGGAGTCTCCTTCTCAGGAGACATTTAAAACCCACCTGGACATGTTCCTGTGCAGCTGGATCTAGGGGACTGGACTGGATGATCTTTGGAGGTCCCTTCCAATCCCTAATGTTCTGTGATTCTGTGTAATGCTGGCTGTGGCTGGAAGCAGAAGGGGAAGCCAATGTTTGCATGTGGAGAAAGCTCTTTGACATAAAACTGTTTGTTCAGCTCAGTAAATTCAAGCTGTGGCTGAGGAAAGAGGTTGCCAGATCGCACAACACAACAGTTGTATGTTGCTTCTGTCTGGTACCCAAACACTGAGTGGGAGATCAAGCAGGAGAGCAGCAACCTGAAGCTGTCATTCTGCAAACATTTGTGCTGTGAGGTTGAACACACAGTAAGGTTCTCGGATTCTTTCACAGCCTCAATCTGCCTGTATGAGCTGCTGCCTTATGGGAAGAGGGTCAGCTGCTCCAGGCAGCAACTGCACCCCTGCTATCTACAACTCAGTATGCTGAAGGGAACTGCTGTTTTGGTCTTCTGTCGTTTGACAGGTTGTAACTGGTAACCGATGAGACCGTCTTGTCTGTGCTTCACAAACGCCCAGTGGTCCAGCACTGCGCTGTCAAACCCTGCTGGGATAATGCCCCGTGACAGTGGTGAAGACGACCTTGGCAGTCGCAGGCGTGTATGCAAGCAGACTCCTATGCTGTTAGAAATTATAGGTGCCATCTTAAAAAAACACCCCAGAATACCTCTAAGGGAGCATTTAACCTCTCTGCAGCTCGGTCTGTCTGTGCTCAGACTCTGCAAAGGAGTACAGGCAGCTGTTTTCACTTGGCCACAGCAAAGCCTGTGATGCAAGCAGGAATACTGATGAACAAGACAGTGATGCACATCACAAGGTGGATAGTAAGCTCAAGTGATGGTGCACACACGGCCAGCGTAGATGCCAAGTGCATAGGGGTGTGCCTGTCCATGTAAGTGACTTCCTTGTAAAAGAGGGTTCCTACTGACCAAGCAGTACTGGCATTCTGGAATGAAGTCCCTTACCAACCACCTCACAGCTGTATGAGAGGATTAGGTTCAAGCTTTTACTACTAACAGCTGTTGTGCTCACGGCCTGACATGTGCAGACAAGAGCCAAAAAGCCCCAATAGTAAGTTCTGAGTGCTGGACTGGTCAGACAGTGTCTACTGAGAGAAAGTACTATGCAGTTTTTTTTTTCACAGAGTCACAGAATGGTTGAGGCTGGAAAAAGCCCTCTGAGCTCATCCAGCCTGGCCCAGGACCTAACAGCAACACAGCAGCCAGACCAGAGCTCTAAGGGCCACGGTCCTTAAACATCTCCAGGGATGCGGACTCCACCACTGCCCAGGACAGTCCAATCCAGGCTCTGATCAACCTTTCCATGAGGAAGGGCTTCCTAACATCAAACCAAACCCTCCTCTGGCGCAGCTTCAGGCCCTGCCCTCTCATCCTGGTGCTGGTTGCCTGGGAGAACAGCCTGACCCCCACCTGACTACAGCCTCCCTTTATGGAGCTGCAGAGAGGGAGAAGGTCCCCCCTGTGTCTCCTCTAACACTTTCATCAGTGTCTCCTCAACTCCTATCTACTAGATTCTGTGACTTGTGATAAAAGCACTGCATGGCTAATGTTAGGAACCTAAGCTACATCAGCTGAGCTTGTTTTTCTCAACTTTTGTTAAAAGAAGCCTTCCAGCCCAATTCCGAAGTGAAAAAGTGAGCACTAGCTGTTTACAAGGGTGTTTTAAGTACTGTGTTTGTGAAAGATCCACTCAACTAACCCCTCTCATTGTTTCCCCTCCCACGCAAGTTTCTGAGAAATGATTTTCTATCAGAGAGGGTGGAGAATCGCCGAATCCCCGATCCTGTTCCCTCTCCTACCTCTGTCCCCACACAAAACAGTGAAATCACTATGAAACACCTATCCCTACAGAGCTTTGGAGTGGAAGACCTCCCCATCCTGTGCCAGCCCTCAGCCTACACCCATCACAGGGTGCTCTTGTGTGGCTTTCAGCGGAACATGAATCATTCTGTGCTGGGAACGCGACTGCACTTTCAGTTTCAGCCATCAGGCTGTTACACTGAAAAGCTGCTGGTATGTGACTGCCTCAGCTCTGCAAGGAACTACACTTCTGTACTCTCTGGCCATGTGGGCACACCGAGGGGCTGAGGCAAGCCTGGAGGCAGATCTCCTCCAAGCCTTTGTCAGGGTAAGAATCTTGCCTGCCCTCATTCCAACAGCAGTTAACAGTTTTAGAGGCCAAACCAATACAGCGGTAGACAAAGTGCCTCTGAACAGCGTAAACACTACCTGTCTTTCAGTCAAGCTCCTGAAGGGGAAGAAACAAAATCTGGCAGCTCATGAAGTCAGATACAGCCCGGTTGCTAAGGTAACCCAGCTGATAAGGACAGCAAACCAAGACAACAACAGGCACAAGCCCCACCTGCCTTTGGAGGATCTCCCCGCCAAACACAGAGCAGAAGCAAAAGTAATAGGCTGAGGGTCTCTGCGGAGAAGCTTCTAAGGTGCTTTTATGAATGGGATAGGGCTGCCTCAGATACGTGTAATGTGAACCTGGAGCTCAAGAGTTCAAACTGCAACACCACAGGGAGTCCTTTTGGGGAGTCCAGCTACACCTACCACTGCTCCATAGCACTCTGCTTTGCACATCCACACAGCTGTTTGGTCTGTAACTGTACTGGGCAATGCTCAAGTAAAGGGCTTCTGCTATCTGTGTCCTCAAGCCAGCGTGTCCTGCAGCCTTTCAGTCCTAGAGAGCTGGTACAGAATCACAGAATGGTTGAGGCTGGAAAAGCCCTCGGAGCTCATCCAGCCCAGCCCAGGACCTAACAGCAACACATCAGCCAGACCAGGGCACCGAGGGCCACAGCCAGGCTGTCCTTCAACACCACCAGGGATAGGGACTCCAGCACTGCCCTAGACAGTCCATTCCAGGGTCTGGTTAACCCTTCCATGAGAAAGGGCTTCCTAACATCCAACCTAACCCTCCCCTGGCAGCTTCAGGCCCTGCTCTCTCATCCTGGCGCTGGTTGCCTGGGAGAAGGGCCTGACCCTCACCTGACTACAGTCTCCCTTCAGGGAGTTGGAGAAACAAAGAAGGTCCCCCTTAGGCTCCTCTTCTCCAGCCTAAACACCCCCAGCTCCCTCAGCCTCTCCTCATCAGCCCTTCCCTCCAGTCCTTTCCGCAACCTCGTTGCTCTCAACCATGACATGCTACCACCATAATCGGTGCCAGTGCGGCAGCCCCCTGCCTCTCCTTGTACCTCGGGGAAGTAGCTTTTATGAGCTACCAAAGTCCCAAAATGCCAGGTAACAAAACGCTCTCAGTCAGAGGTGTACGCGGTGTGGAACGGCCGGTCTCACAAGAGCTAAGTTTGGGTGCCTGTCTTGATTTAACTGAGGAGGAAAAGAAAATAGGAAAAACAGGTATATTGTTTTACTCCCCATCCTCGCCCCGAGAGAAATCCTTGAGGGGCAGGGGACAAGACGGACTACCAATAAAACGCAGAGCTAAAAGTAAGCCAAAAAGACTGCCTGCCTGCTAAAGTTCAGGTTAGGAGGTGACTGCTCCTAAACACTGCTGCTGCCTTCAATCAGCAGTTGCAGTGGGGATCTCCGCTTCTGAAGTAGTTTGAGTATTTGTAAGCACTGTCACAACTAGCTGACTATTGATGCTGCAATCTGTAATTTCATCCCTCTCTGGTGCATTTACAGTGGGTGCAAGTCTGGCTTTTGATCACCCCAACACAACGCCCCTTAGTTCTGACAAACTTACGGAGAAGACTCCCACTACGCTGAGGAGTCAGCTAAACGTAGTTTTTAAAGGCAACTCGAGCGCTTGATGGGACCTTAGTAAGTAACATGAAGGTGTCTTATGCCTCTTGCTTTGCATTAAAGGTCCTCAGAGGAAAAGAAAACAAGATCTTTCATTTGAGATTCTCTGCTCTGATAGGGATTTACCAGTAAAGTGAATGATTTTGAGAAGTGATATTACATAAAACCATAGGAAAGACTAGTCAGTCAGTGAGTAGAGGCTACTACTTTGTCTGACAGGAAGTCCAGAGCTCTTCTGATTGACCTCCTGGAAAGAGAATGTTTGCAGATAGCAGCAAGCAAAAGTACCTTCTTCTTAGACTTGGTATTAGGAAGAATTTTTTCCCAGCAAGGGTGGTCAGGCACTGGAATGGGCTTTCCAGGGAGGTGGTTGAGTCGCCATCCCTGGATATGTTTAAAGATGGTCTGGATGAGGTGTTGAGGGATGTGGTTTAGGGGTGATCTTGTAAGGTAGATGGTTGGACTCAATGATCCCAGGGCTCAATTCCAACCGGAGTGATCCTGTGATTCTGTACTTCTCAGCGACAAGGAATCACAGAACATTAGGGATTGGAAGTGACCTTGAAAGATCACCCAGTCCAATCCCCCTGCCACAGCAGGATCCCCTAGGTCAAGTCACACAGGAACATATCCAGGTGGGTTTTAAACGTCTCCTGAGAAGGAGACTCCACAACCCCTCCCTGGGTAGTCCCTTCCAGTGCTCTGTCACCCTCACCGGGAAGAAGTTCCATCTCATATTGATGTGGAACCTCCTCTGCTCCAGCTCACACCCGTTGCCCCTTGTCCTACCACTAGATGATACAGAGCAGAGCCTGGCTCCATCCTCCTGACACCTGTCCTTCACATATTTATCAGTATTAATGGGTCACCCCTCAGTCCCCTTTTCTCCAAGAGGAGAAGTGACCCAGGTCCCTCAGCCTTTCCTCATCAGAGAATTGCACACTGCACTCCCAAACAGGATCTATCTACGAGTAACCAGGTTTATGAGGCTGTGAGGTATCTTAAGTCCAGGAAGAATTCATTTTACAGTTTAAAATTCCTGACCTGGGAGCAGAGTTTGTTTTGGAGCTAAGCCAAGTGTTTTATTTAGCAGCCCAAGGGCAACTGCTCCTCACTGCTGTTCTCCCTGGAAAATCACCTACACACAAACAGTTTAGCCAGGAGGACAGTCAAGGCGCGCTTCACAGCACTGCGAACGGGTAGCTACGTAGCTCTGACTCTGGATTACTGGTAAATTCTTTTCATACCCAACCCACCAGTCTTCCTCACTCATGAAATTCAAATAATGCCAGTAATTTGTAGAAGACTCTTTAACAAGACATCTGTATTCCTGTGTATCCGCAGTCTAAGACATTTCACAGTAGCTCTCAGATCCAAGTGGCAAGCCATGGTTGGTCAAAAGCCTCCGTAACTATAGCAGTGGCAATGGAAATAAGGACATCCGAGTGGATGGGAATACAAAAAGGAAATGCTCTTAAAATTAAATCACTTAGTGGCAAGAGCTCTAAATTGAAGGCTGAGAGATGGGTGAGAAGCACCGTTCTTCCTAGGGGACCTAAATATCCTGTCGCTGAATTCAGCATCACCGATGAAGTTGACTTCAGGTACGAATCACAGAATCACTCTGGTTGGAAAAGATCCCTGGCATCATCGAATCTAACCATCTACCCTACCTTACAAGGTCACCCCTAAACCACATCCCTCAACACCTCATCCAAACCATCTTTAAACACATCCAGGGATGGCGACTCAAC
>JAOXOE010027368.1:0-18591 GCA_028565055.1 Phoeniculus purpureus
ACCTGGGGGTCCTGGTGGCCAGCAGGATGACCATGAGCCAGCAATGTGCCCTTGTGGCCAAGAGGGCCAACAGCATCGTGGGATGGATCAGAAGCAGGGTGGTTAGCAGATCAGGAGAGGTTCTCCTCCCCCTCTACTCTGCCCTGGTGAAACAACATCTGGAATATTGTGTCCAGTTCTGGGCCCCTCAGTTCCAGAAAGACACAGAACTGCTGGACAGAGTCCAGTGCAGAGCAACAAAGATGATGAGGGAAGCAGAACACCTCCTTTATGAGGAAAGGCTGAGGGAACTGCGTCTCTTTAGCTTAGAGAAGAGTAGACTAAGGGGTGACCTCATTAATGTTTATAAATATGTGAGGGGTGGGTGTCGTGAAGATGGAGCCAGGCTCTTCTCAATGTCATCTAGTGATAGGACAAGGGGCAGTGGGTGTAAACTAGAACACAGGAGGTTCTACATCAATATGAGAAGGAACTTCTTCCTGGTGAGGGTGACAGAGTACTGGACAGGCTGCCCATGGGGGTTGTGGAGTCTCCTTCTCTGGAGACATTTAAAACCCACGTGAATATGTTCCTGTGCGACATGGTCTAGGTGATTCTGTTGTGGCAGGGGAATTGAACTGAATGGCCTTTGGAGGACCCTTCCAATCCCTAATGATTCTGTGATTCTGTGACTATCCCTTAAGAGGAAACCTGCTGCTTTTTTTGTGGTTACTTTCCTGTGCAGGAAGATGAGGATGTTCTGAATAACAAATGCACACCTTTAAATTATCGTCTGGCGGTGTTTGTTAGTCTGGAGTCCATGCTTATCTGAAGGATGAACTTTCCTTAAAGAGGAAATTGCATTGTTTGTTACTGAGGCTACTGGTGCAAGGCTGCTGGTGCAAGAACAGATCTGCTTTGTCTGATAAAGGGCTCAGCAGCAGCCCAAATGCTGGTGTGTTATCAGCATCCTTCTAGCTACCACTGCAAAACACAGCACTATGAGAGACGTTACAGGGACAATCAATGAACCCAATACACTTCGTATCTTCTTCCATCAGAAGAAGTGGCTAATGCTGGGGAATCGTTGCTCCACGAAGAACAACTTGCCATTTTTGAGAATAGTAGAGAGAAGCTGGAGAGTGCAGTATAAAGCACAGTTTCACGCATGTCTTGTAGCACATACAGAATCAATTCCAATGTAAAAGAAGTAATTTGTCACAAAATAGAAGGGTTTGAATGAGTGTTGTCACCTGGAGCCTTCTCTGTAGCCCAGCCAGCAGGAGCCGTTAATTTCACCCTTTTTACTAATGAAACCTGATGGTTGCTTTTACTTTTCCTCTCAGAAGTCATAGCAATCTTAGCAGAGTTGGCAAATAAATGCTGTAGGTAACTAATGCTTTTTTCTTTTTTGCTTTCCAGCTGGTGCCACATACATATTTGGGAAGAGTGGAGGTCTCATCCTGTATACGTGGCCAGCTAATGACAGACCCAGCACAAGGACAGACCGTCTTGCAGTGGGCTTCAGCACAACAGTGAAGGATGGCATTCTTGTTCGGATTGACAGCGCCCCTGGGCTTGGGGATTTTCTGCAGCTGCACATAGTGAGTACAGAAAGGCCTATGTCTTTGCCAGAGCTGGGTTTCTGTTAACCGCACTTGTGTTTGAAAACTATTACACTCTGTGTCTAGCACTCATTAAGGTAACCTGCCTTAGGTAGTTCTTTAGAGGTTTGTGGAATCAGTGGGATGCGTGAGGAGCCAAATCTTGCTGCCAGAAGAGAGGGGAGTGAGGAACAACTAACCAACCAAGCAAGGGACAAAAGGCATGATGAGGTTCTGTAGCAGTGGGATTTATTAAAAAATGGTAGAAATGAGGCAGCATTAATCTGCTGTGTTGTATGCAGGGTGCCGGGTGAAGCTGTATTGATGATGGAGAGTGTTGTTGTTCTAAGAAGGCAAAGAATGAAATGGAATGATAGAGGTGATGTTTGTTTTTTCCTCACTGAGAAAGTGAAGTGAGAACTGAACAGATCCTCAGGCTGGTGTAGCTGATGCTTGCTTTAGTTTGATAGTTCAAGAGAAGAAGAATTTGATGTTGTTAGGCTTTGTAAGAAGAAAATGGACTATTTTTTGTGAGAGTGAATATTGTAGGGAAACTTGAGCATGGGTGGCTTTAGGGCATCAAATTGTTTGAGAAAATGAGAATCCTAGAATGGGAAACTCGTGCAGCTGGTTTTTGTGAAGTTTTGGAAGCAGAAGTTGTAGGTAGAAGCTGCTCATGTTACTTGATGCTCAGATTATTTCCAGTGGTTTATGCATTAATTCATTGAGGAAGGGGAATGGGCTAGTTGCATGTTTGGAACGAGCTGGAGCACCGTAGACATTTCAGGGAATCTCACAGAAATAAGCGGGAGGAATGCCAGAGGCCAAACCAGCCCTAATGGGAATGAGTGAATGAATGAGAGTCTTAATCTGCTGCTGGAGTTTGCCATGTTCAGAATCATATTGAAGCACTGGATATCACTCAGGGTGGCTCAGAAGCAAGAGTCATGGCAAGTACTTATTGCCAGCATTTTGAATTGTTTTATTTTGAATTTTACTGTAAAATTCAGATTGGTTCGAATGGTTAAGAATTAATTAATTTATTTATTCTGGTCCATTAATTGTGGTTCCTTTTGTTTTGTGATAGATGCAAATGTTTTGGTTGTGTTTTACACTAGAATGAAAGTGAGATGAAATCCTGATTTGTTTTGGTTTGGGGTTTGTTTTCCAAGAAAAACATTGATTCTTGCTTTCTAAAAAAACTCTGTAAAAGTGAACAATACTAATGGTTGTAGTTTCATAGCTCACGTAAAAAAGACTAGCTGTACGTGTCGGAGCAAGAGAAGGTGTTCTTCAGGTGTTCATGCATGTCAAATGCCATGAGTTAACTGTGGAACAGCGTGCCTGACATATGGGAAGAGGTGCATAGAGATGGATGTTTTAAGTCTTAGAAAAAGCAGTCTTAAGATGGGATCTTGTTGCTCTTGACTGTCTAATGGAATGTTACAGAGAAAATGGAAGTTAGGCTGCTCTTTATGTTAGTCATTGGAAGGAAGTAGAGAAACAGACCCGAGAACCAAAACGAACTCTAATCCAGACTGAAGATAAGAACTTGCACAATGAGTCTTTTCAGCACTTTATAATAAAGGCACAATTTTTTTTCCTATATATATCTCTTCGTCTCAAAAATTATCAGCTCTACCCTCAAAAATGAGTTCCACTGAACTTTTTAATGAGTGATCTCTTTTTAATGTTAGAACCAATTCTGCTGGATAGATTGAAAGAAATCAAACTGTTTGAACCTCATGTATAAGCATTTGTTAAAAAGAAAGAAAGAAGTTGCTCATGACTTCTTTCCAGACATTTTTTTGAAAGGGATAAGATGTTTTCCTGCTTCCTCCCCATACGTTTTGTTCAAGCTGCTTTATGGCATGAGGCTAGTTTTGGATTGTTTCGGGTATCTAAATCAAAGCTATTGATTGTGGCTGATGTTATTGCTGACATTTCATAGAATCATAAAATTGCTTAGGTTGAAAAAGACCTTTAAGATCATTGAGTCTGTTAGCTGCGTCCTGTCTTGTTTGACCAATTTTATTCCTGAAGATGTTTATTAGTAGCAAATACAGAATGAGTTTGACTAATTTCCCTTGTTGTTTTCTGGTCAGGGTGAATTGATAGGCTTTTCTACTCATTCATGAGGAGCAAAGGCATGCTGCTGTGCCCCTCTGGGTGTAGTATTACAATTCATCATGTCTATCACTGACTTTACCTAATGTTCAAATGAAGAATGTAGTCTGAGGCTTGTGCTGTCCTACACAATAGAAAAATCGAAGAGGAAGTTTTAAAGTGGTGTTGACTTTTGAGCATCTGTGAGACTTTAATTCATGGTTCAAAGTCAAATAAGATAGCTTACATCAGGATTAGTTTGGAGAAAGTTGGAATCTGAAAGACAGGTGCATCTTGAAATGACACTTGAAATGCAAGACCATGTAGGACCTTTTAGCAAACTGCATGCAGACTTTCCGTGACACTAAGATCCCTTGTTTGCAATCAAAAACTACCACCTGCTTTGTGCTGTCCGGTTCAAAGAGTGTCGTCCCATCTTCAGAACCTTTTCCTTCCCATTGAGCCATCTTCAAGAACAAGAAAGCATAGATCAAAGTACAATAGGAATGTGAGATAAGTACATTTGTAGATAAGCTATGAAAGCAGATTAAATTGATAAGAAGAAAGAATTTATATTGATAAAGTAGGAATTGATGACGTTTTAAGACACAAATGCTTAAACACTGAAGCAAACTTTCGAAGAAAGAAAATAGGTGTTAAACCAAGGCAGACCAATGTTAATGTCACTTATGTATGTTTAGCCACTTGACTTGTTCAGGAGCAATTGCATTTAATAGAAAGAATTGAAATGATTGGGGTTTTCCTGGATCAGTGATGAGGGAGACCTCTTCTTTTGGGATGTTCATGGATGTTCCAGTCATTGTCTTAATTTTGACAGTTATTCACTTGATTGTTCTTGTCACACTTTCTGGAGCGTTCTGTTGGTGATAACAGTTGACAAAAGCCATCTGGTGACCACTGTTTTCTCCTGTACAAGACTAAACTAAAACTTTATCCAAAAGTCATAGTATAGGCTACAGTTTAAGGGGCAACAGGTGTAAGCTGCAATACAGGAGGTTCCACATAAATATGAGAAGGACCTTCTTCACATTGAGGGTGACGGAGCACTGGAACAGGCTGCCTGGGGGGCTTGTGGAGTCTCCTGCTCTGGAGATGTTTAAAACCCATCTGGGCATGTTCCTGCATGACTCGGTCTAGGTGTTCTCTCTCTGGCAGGGGAACTGGACTGGATGATCTTTCAAGGTCCCTTCTAATCTCTGATGTTCTGTGATACTTTAAATATTGCAAAAGTGGCTTGTGGTCTACCAAGGAGACATGTAATAGACTGTTATTGTTTGCCCGGATTTTGAGTACCATGTATGACCTCTAGAGTTCATTATCTTTCCATTTGTAGAATCTGAAATGAAAAGAAAAAAGCCTGACAAACTATTTAACACGTGATAACTTTGCTGGTTTAATTTACAGTTGTTCCGTTTGGGTTATTTTTTTTTAATTATGAGTCTTTCAAATATTGTGGGAATTTATTGCCTGAGGTGTTTGTTTTACATGACCAAAAATTACAGTCTTTGCAACTGTTTTCTCTCCTGATTTACAACAAAGTATAAACTGTCAGCCCTTTGGAAATGGATGGCATACCGTCCAGATCAATGTTATATATGAGGCATGAGATGGTTGTCTGTAGCACGTGGAATGAAAGTGTTGCAACAGAATCACATCTCTCCTTATGAGCTTTTTTTCTCTAGCAATTCTTTTAAAGGTTCTTTTGAATTTCCCCTTAGTAAATTCGTGGTTGACACCAAGTTGAGGGGGGAGTGTTGATCTGCTGAAGGGTGGGAAGACACTGCAGAAAGATCTGGACAGGCTGGGTCAATGGGCAGAGGCCAACGGGATGAGGTTTAACAGGGCCAAGGGCAGGGTCCTACACTTTGGCCACAGTAACCCCCTGCAGCTACAGACAGGGGGATGAGTGACTGGAGAGTGGCCTGGCAGAGAGGAACCTGGCAGTACTGGTTGACGACCATCTGAACAGGAGCCAGAAGGGTGCCCAGGTGGCCTGAAAGGCTAATGGCATCCTGGCTTGGATCAGGAATAGTGTGACCAGCAGGACTAGGGATGTAATTCTCCCCTTGTACTGGGCACTGGTGAGGCCTCCCCTCGAGTACTGGGGGCAGTTGTGGTCCCCTCACTTCAAGAAGGAGACTGAGGGGCTGCAGCAGGTCTGGAGGAACAACAATGCTGAGGAAGAGACTGGAGGGAAAGTCTGATGAGCTGAGCGAGCTGGGGGTGTTTAGCTTGGAAAAGAGGAGGCTCAGATGGGACCTTCTCCCTCTCTGCAAGTCCCTGAAGGCAGGTTGTAGTCAGGTGGGGTTGGGCTCTTCTCTCAGGCAACTAGCGACAGGGCTAAAGGGCAGGGCCTGAAGTTGCACCAGGGGAGGGTTATTAGGTTGGATGTGAGGAAGCCCTTCCTCATGGAAAGGGTGACCAGACCCTGGAATGGACTGCCCAGAGCAGTGGTGGAATCTCCATGCCTGGAGGTGTTTAAGGACCAGTTGTCTGTGGCTCTTAGCGCTCTGGTCTGGCTGCTGTGGTGATGTTAGGACCTGGGCTGGGCTGGATGAGCTCAGAGGGCTTTTCCAGCCTCAACAATTCTGTGATTCTGTGATCATATTTTGTAGGTATGAATAGTACTTAGGCTTTTTCATCTATGTACTAGCACTACACGTGTGAAAGATCTGTGTACATCAGCTGTGTGTATACACACGCACACGTACACATACAGGTACACTTACTCACGTATGCGTCGCCCCCTTAATTCCTATTTCTAACACCTTTCCCAGTGGTGCAGTCTGCGATGCAGAAATCACCTTTCTCAGATTTTACTAAAGAAAACAACGTTTGTCATCCCTTGATCCTCTGTTGCGGAGAGTGTCTTTTTCCTGCGCCAGTTCCTTATGCTTATTAAGCTTTCCAGCTATTCTCAGGACTCAGGCTGTGTATAAGCATAGGATTCACTGCAGTGGAGCAGAGAGATAACAGTGCCTCTCTACACGGTTTTGCCATTGCTACTCTTGAAGTGACGCAGACAGGTCTATGCATTTCATTACCAGAAAAGAAACGCACAGGACAAAAGAAAAGAAAAAACTGATAAAGAACTGCTGTTCAGCCAGGAACAATGATCATGGCTTTAAGCTGATGTCTAAAAGCTTTAACTTCCTGAGACTGCTCAACCTTTTTTGTTTTGCATTTGCTGAAATCTGCCTCGAACTGTCATTGCCCTAACATGACTGGATCCGTAGAAAAATGAGCTCCTGGAGGGTGTATCTGGCAGAAGGTTTAAGGAATCTGCAGGATCACAATGCAATCTTCATTTCAAAGTGAAGGAGAGGTTAATGGACAGTTTGAAAGCAAAAGAAGAATTAAGACCCCAAGGTCTTATTTCACGTTCTGCCATTCAGAGTCTTGAAGGGCTTGGTCTGCAAAAGGATTAACTATCACTGTCAGCGTAGCAATCTAAAATGCAGATCTTCAAAGCAAGTGCTCAGCTATATTGGTATTCACAAAGCTCCTCCCAGCTGCTGTAAAAATTATGGCAGTGTGGCTACAGATGTTGTGGAAGATACTGGACATTCACACATGCAGCTGTCTCCAAGATCCAGCTGATAAAGTTAATCTTAAATAACCCCCTTGAATGCACAGCTGGCCGCAGAGATTAAATTCCAATAAAATACAAGAAATATTGTTTTTTATAGGGATTTTAAGGCTAATCCAACAAGTAACTACACCAATTGATACTCCAAATGTCATCGTAAAGCTGGGCCTTCGGAAGTCTGTTTTGACAAGTCCTTGGTGCTCAGACTTGAGCTAGTTCTAATGGAAACTAAGCAGATTTGCTATGGAAAAAGAAACAAACCCCTTAGAGTTTCTTAGGATGCTTTAAAAATTTCAGTGTGACTCTAGAGTTCTTACACAAGAAGCCCAAGCCTGACAGCTCATAAGAGCATCTGAGATCATCTCAATTGGCATCTGGTGTTTGGATGCTTGCCACCGGTGTGACAGGACAGCAGAAAACTTGCAGCTTGTTGTCAGGAAGGAAGGGTCGTATGGGAAGCAAAGAAAACAAAAGTCACCAGAAGACCAGCAAATCCACTGGTTCACTAGTAAATGAGGTGTAGATGACAGAGATTCCTTTTCACTGTGCTAGACAGTCTGGTCTAGTCGGGTGTGCTGTAGAAAGCACTACCAGGACACTCCCTCCTCAGCAGACAGTTGTGTAAATAGCTTTTCAGAGTTTAGCAAAAAAGGGAACAAACTACTACACTGTGTTTCCTCACTCTTCCTGTGTGGAGGAAGAATTACTGCTCACAAAAGGAGACAGACACAGAACTGGCTGCTTTCATCTTTAAACAACCCTGTTATTAGAATAGATGTGTTCCAGGCACAACACTTGCAGCTGGTTTCACCAGCTGGTTCTAAAAATCACACCTCAGTAAAGGAGATGTTTTTTGTCTCTCTCACAAAAATAATTAGCTTTGCTTTTTAAAGGGAAATGCAATAGATCGGAACATGGGAACGATCAGACAGCTTAAGGGGTGGGTTTTTACCATCGCTATTTGAAACACAAAGAGAAGCTACGAATGAAACAACTAAAGAGGCTGAAACATACTGGCCCAGCTCCTTTGAAAGAAGTTGTAAGAGATTTAGTCTTCTAACACAATTAGTAGGTAGCTAGTTGTAGACGCTTCCCATGGAGAAAAGCATGATTTCATGTTCTAGAGAACCCAACTGGGGAGAAAGGAAGTTGAAAATCTGAGCAGGAGGAGTAAAAAGCTCCCGAGTTCGTTGAAGGTGAAGGTTACTAGTCGTATCTTCAGAAATGAAAAAGAGAGCAGGCTTAGAACAATCTCCACAAGATACTTAGGACTACAGACCTTAAGCTTATTTTGGATTGTTGTAAGCTAGTTTGTTAGAATGTGGACGTGAAATATTGGGGTTTGTTTAAAGGATCCATCTCAAAACCAAAATCCAAAAGGTGAAATGTGCATTTCAGGCACCATAAAACATGATATTGCTTTCAATTTAACACAGATAGTCCAGAGGAAACTACAGGGAGTCCCCATAGTATGCTGACAAGAGGAAATCTTCATTCCCTGTTGAAGTGTGGACTGGACGGTCAGGTAGCCAGGTGGATGGTGAACTGGCTGCAGGATAGAAGCCAGAGAGCAGTGGTCAATGGGACAGAGTCTAGTTGGAGCCCTGTATCTAGTGGAGTCCCCCAAGGGTTGGCACACTGGGGACCAGTCCTATTCAATCTATTCATTAATGACTTGGATGAAGGATGCACTGTCAGCAAGTTTGCTGATGGCACAAAGCTGGGAGGAGTGGCCAACACCCCAGCAGGCTGTGCTGCCATTCAGCAGGACCTGGACAGGCTGGAGAGCTGGGCGGGCAGAAATTTAATGAACTGTAACTTGGGCAAGTGTAGCGTCTTGCATCTGGGCAAGAACAACCGTGGGTACCAGTATTGGTTGTGGACTGACCTGTTGGAGAGCAACATAGGAGGAAGTGATGTGGGGGTCCTGGTGGCCAGCAGAATGACCATGAGCCAGCAATGTGCACTTGTGGCCAAGAAGGCCAACAGCATCCTGGGGTGGATCAGAAGAGAGGTGGTTATCAGATTGATAGAGGTTCTCCTCCCCCTCTACTTTGCCCTGGTGAGACTGCATCTGGAGTACTATGTCCAGTTCTGGGCCCCTCAATTCAAGAAGGACACAGAGGTGCTGGAGAGAGCCCAGTGCAGAGCAACGAGAATGATGAAGGAAGTAGAACACCTCCCTGAGGAAAGGCTGAGGGAGCTTGGTCTGTTTAGCTTAGAGAAGAGGAGACTGAGGCATGACCTCTTTAATGTTGATAAATAAGTGAGGGATGGGTGTCAGGAGGATGGAGCCAGGCTCTTCTCAGTGTCATCTAGTGATAGGGCAATGAGTGTAAGCTGGAACATAGGAGGTTCCATATGGATGTGAGAAGGAACTTCTTCACAGTGTGGGTGACGGACACTGGAAGGAGCTGCCCAGGAGGGTTGTGGAGTCTCCTTCTCTGGAGACATTTAAAACCTGCCTAGATATGTTCCTGTGTAACTTGGTCTAGGCGATCCTGCTCTGGCAGGGGGATTGGACTAGATGATCTTTCGAGGTCCCTTCCAATCCCTCTTGTTCTGTGATTCTGTGATTCTATGACTCATTGATTCAGTGCAAGAGCTTTAACACTTGCACTGGAAAGCAAAGACTTTGTCCCAAAGAACTTGTAATCCAAGAAGCACAGGAGAAGGAGTGTGCTGGAGAGTCAAGAGAAAGAGCTACAACACAATGAGCTTTATCTTCCTGATTCCTACCAGGTCTGTTTAACTGTTCTGTAGTTCTTTGCTTATCCTTTCTTTGTCTTCCTGTTTTGGACAACTCAGCTCCCTCTTCTGTTGCTGCCAGAGGTTGGGAGCTGGTGCTATGGGGCTATTCAGCCATAAGGAGCTGTAAGGGTTTAGCACATGTTGCCCACAAATGCTGCCGGCACCGGCTGCGATCCCCAATGCTCTCCTGAGCCTTCTCCTTCCCTCAGTGAGACCAGGGCTGCACCTACTTCTGCCTCCAGTTATTGATTCATCCTGCTCTTGTGAGTGTTTTACCAAGATGTGAAGTTTTAGGGTAATCTGTGAAAACACAACCTTTGGGAAAACTCTGCCCCGCTAAGAAGACACATGAGACAGCGCAACGTCCTCACTGCAGAAAACCTCTCCAATGAACTTACAAAGGATAAAAAGCAACAAAATTCACGACTGCTCCTTGTGTCTGGCATCCAAATACCTCTCGTGACTGATGTCAGAGTTTCATGTGTCAAAGCTGCTAACGAATGACAACTTTGAAAAAATAAAAGCAAAACAAGAAGGAAAAAGGCTGTTGTGGGGAAAGATCCGAGTAGGTGGAGTGTGTGTGCACGTACGCAGGGTGAGGGGCTCAGTGCTCTCAGGAATGACAAAGCTACGGGGCAAACACCAGGGACCAGCTAGAAGTGTTCTGGGGAAATTGAGCATCCAGAGCTGTCCCAGAGCCACAAGGCCAGGCTCAGCAGCGCTTCCATCTGCAGCAGTATCTGGAAGCTGTAGGTTACTATGGGAACAGCCTTTAGGGTTTTTAAGGGAGTCCAATGCAAGTTGTGAGCAGGAGCGAGGATTAGCTGACAGGCTGTGGAACACACCTTGCAGTGAAACTCATCCTGCTGAAAATACCACGAGAAGGCACCTGGGGAAAGTGGAAGTTAATCGAAACAGGTTTTAGCAGCGTGCTCTATTGGAGAGGAGCATTAATGTGGGGAGGCATCTGTGGGTGTAACTCAGGCATGTGACCAGCCAGGGACCTGCACAGGCAGGGGACAGGGTGGCCCTGGGCATATGGTGCAGTGCACCCAGTGATGCCCTGGATTGTTCCAAGTGACAGCAGCAGCTACTTGTGCCTTCAGCTGCAGCACACACAAAGGAGTGGGACATCACTGGCCTCCTTCCCAGAGCCGGGCTGTGATATTCTGAACAGTTGCTGGGTTTAAGAGAAGTACTGGAGTTGAAGGATTATGGGGTCCTGGGGAGTGGAACTCATGGATGCAGTAACACTGGCCAGGCGCTGTGACAAGGAGTTACAGAGGCTGGAGACTCTGTGTGTAGGAGGTTCAACCTGGACCCATTGGATGCTTTCCCAGTTCCTGGATCTGTACAGCTGGATTCGGAATGGCAAAGAAATGCTGTTCTCAAGCATACAGAGGCAGAGATGGAAATGGGTTTGGAACATAGCACCTAACGGGAAAGACCAGCTCGTGTCCTTGTCCCATGCTTCTCATGCTACTAATGCTACTTCTGCACTGAGAGACACAGAAAGGAGCAGGGCTCAAACCAGGCAGTTCCCTTCACCCGGTGCTCTGTCTTTGCCCTCCAGATCTGGGAAGGGATTGGGGCAGAGTACATTAGAGCAGGAGTCTGGCCCATGTATTCTGGAGAATTTGGAGAGCCATGAGAAAGAGCAGGACTGGGAGATCCTCCTTTCCCTAGGCAGCACTTGGGGTCAGAGCTGAAGCTGTAGCTGAACCATTGGCACTCACCAGCTGTCCAGGCTCAGGCTGTCTGGGAGCACGTGGGATCAGGATTGGGAGGTTGGAGCAGGGACAGCACAAAGCTCAGCCCCAGCAGTGGGAGGACAGGAAATCACCTGAGGCTCGAGGATACATTAGGAAGGGGAATCATGTTCCTGGCAAGGTTTCACCTTGAGCCCTGACCTGTATCTTGGTTTCAGTCTCCAAGCTTGCCCATTCTTCCTCTCAGGCTCATGTTTCACAGGCCATTGACTTATGTCCAGCTGGGATTCACTGCCAGCACCTTGAGACGGAGTGGGATGAGGTTCACGTCAGCAGGTCTGGGATTTTCCAGAACTCCAAGCTGGCGCCATGGTGGTGATTTACAGCAAAACAATTCTGCCTGTGGTTAAGGTATTTTAGCTTCAAGCTGCTCAGGAGTTTCCTTGGGGAAAAAACCAGCTAAGCCCACTCTCTAACCAGCTGCTCCACTGTGCAGCTCTGCTGGACACCTTGGAAGAAGGAAATAATTTCTGTAGCAGGTTTGCTTCTCCTTCTTTGCCCCTGTGTGTCTTGCTCAATCAATTATTGTTTGTAAAATGCATTAGATCTTGAGATGAAAGGCAGAAACACAATGTTTTCTTCCATTAATCAGAGCAGTTTACAGAAAACATCAATTTAAAATGTTAAAGCCAATTTGCAAGTGGTATCGACAACAATTAAATTGGCCTCCAGAAAGGAAGGCAGCTCGTTGCTTTTGACACTGTGAAGGATGAAATCTCTATAAAGATGTGTGTCGTGGTGAGCTTCTCCCATTGCAGGACTGCTGGTCCTCTCACACTCTGTAAAGGTGTGGGCAGAGGTGAGGAGCTGGGAGCAGTACTCCGGTAGGAATGGGCTGTAATCACTAAACTTCCTTTCCCTTCTTGTTGGACCCAGTCTCGTTGGATTGCAACCCAATCTCTGCTCTGCTTTCATCACTGTCAGCTTCTTCCCCTGGCTGCCTCTGTTTTGCTTTACTGACCTTAAAATTTTGCAAAAAAAGTACCAAAACAAGGGCTCGTTACTTCATTCCTAGCACCATCACCAGAAGCAGTAAACTCCAGAGCTGACCTCTGGCCATGGCCTCCGTGAAGATCACTGGCACATGGGCTTGGCCAAGATGGGAGTGACTCTTGCAGCCGTGTTAGGGACAAATATCAGCTCAGCTGGCAGATGTGTGAGAATAGTGTGAGTTTGATGTGTGAGAGTAAAGGTGTTACTGGGGAAGTCAGAGTCTTCGTACAATGATCACAGAATCACAGACTGGTTTGGGTTGGAAGGGATTATGAAGATCATCTAGTCCCAACCCCCTGCTATGGTTTGGGATTCTCATCACACTTAAGGTGCCCAGAGCCCCAAGCAGCTTGACCTTGAACACTTCCAGGGATGGAGCAGCCACAACCTCCCTGGGCAACCTGTTCTAGTGCCTCAGCAACCTCACTGGGAGGGATTTCTGCCTAATTTCTAGCTTAAACCTAGCTTTTTCACTTTGAAGCTGTTCCCCCTCATCTTATCATGAGATAGGCCCTAGTGAAAAGTCCCTCCCCAGCTTTGCTGTAGGCTCGCTTCAAATACTGAAGGGCTACCCCTTAAATCTTCTATTCTCCAGGCTGGGTAGCCCCAATTGTTACAGCCTGTCCTCAGAGGAAAGGATTTCCAGCCCTATGGAAAACATCTTGGCCTCTGGACCCACTCAAGAAGAACCACATCCTTCTTGTGTTGGGAGTTCCAGAGCTGGACACCAGACTCCAGGTGGGGATCCCAAGAGATCAAAGGGGCAGAATCCCCTCCCTTGACCTGCTGTCCACTGTTCTTCTGGGATGGGATTGGGCTTCTGGGCAGCCCTCACACAATGCCCAGTACCCCCAGGTCCTTCTCTGCAGGGCTTCCCTCAATCCACACTCCACCCAACCTGTGTTGGTGTTTGAGATTGCCTCAACACAGGTGCAGGACCCTGCTGAACTTGTTCACATCCTTGATGAAGTGTCAGTCCTTAGGTGAAATCCTGAAAGGCTTGCCCAGTCTTTTCTCAAGCTCTTAGAGCAGAGAGTTGAGAAAGAGTCCTCAGGACTGCCTTTCTGTTCCGCTTGGCAGAGTTTCTTGTCTTCTCCTTCACATCAGCCATATCTCCAAGGTATTCCCACCCTCTGACACGTGCTGGATATGCCCTCTGGTGGCTTTCAGCAAGAGTTTTTCTCTGGACTGGAAGATGGCAGGAAGGTTTGGCTCATGTTGAAGGTCTGATCTTGGCTGCAAATATCTTTTAGCTTTGGTACAGTCCTTGTTCCTCCTGCTTCGTCAGCCCTATGCTTGTCACTGAGGCAATTTGGTGAGTCTTTGCCTCACTTGCTCTTCCTGAAGCTTTATCACCCTCAGACAGTCTCCCTTATTTCAGGTACCTGAAAAGGCTCTCGTGTGGCTTTTTCTGTGAGTGTAGCTAAGGGAGGTGATGCTGTCCTCCAGAAGAGAACAAATCTAACTACAGTTGGATTTAAAATATTTGAGAAGGAAGGAAGAGGGAATAAATCTGCCACAATCTCACTGACAATCAGAGAAGTTAGTGGAAAGATTCCTTCTGCCTCTCCTGGGCTTTGGGCTGGGCTCTGGACCACAACATTAGCCAATAATACAGTTAGTATCTCACTAAATCCTTCTCGGGAAAATAATTCTACTCTGTATGGATGGTCTTTTGCAGCTCTCTGTCCAAAGCTCTCCCTGCTTTGTCGGCTGTGCCAACACTTGGATCCTGGGGTGTTAAATCACTCCCGTGGATAACTGTCGCTCACTAAAACAAACCCCACACACCAAGTTCAGCTGCTGCCAGTCACAGAGCGATGTCCTGCCACTCAATGTCCCACCTCTGAAAAGGCAGCAGGCGAAATGTAAATTCTCCAGTCTATGGTTTCCCCACTGTGTCTCCAGTCTGTGATTTTCCCACTGCATCTCCCAGCTGCAGCAGAGCAGCCGTGCTGGTACTTTCCTTCTTCTCACATCTCTCCTCCCTGGATGTGCAGCCTCTCCTGCCAAGAAAGCCTTTCTCAGCAAACCCCAGGGCAGGGTGCCATTGTGCTGACTATAGCATCTTTGCCAGAGGGACGTGAAATCCCAGTTGTTACTGGGGCCGTGTGCCAGATCCCCGTGCTGGTCACTCAAGTACCCTGCACTCAGGATTCAGGTACCTGCATGTCTCATCTTCTTTGAAGCAGTCACTGCTGTGGTTCTCATAGGAAAGACTTTGGGGAACTCTGCAAGGAATAAAGGTCTGCGATGGCTGGAGGATGTAGCAGAGTGTGGAGATGTGTTTGTGCTGTATCTTAGGAGCACCATGTAATAAACTGAGCTGCTGCAGGCTGCCTGAGCTCATGGATGGGGGGTATGGATAGGGGATATGGATGGGGGTTATGGCATCAGGCTTCCCAGCTAAACAGAAGAAGAGTTTCTGTTACTTCCTACTTAACTGCTAAAGTACTCAGTGATCAGGAGCAAGGCAGGAGAAAGTCAAAATGGCTCTTGATGCCCAGGGTACAGTCAGGAGTCTCCAACTACCTCCATCTCACTGCTGACTTAGGGTGAGCCACTGTGGATCTCGGAGGTTCTCACCTCAAGTTGCCAGGTTTCTGAATGCCCTCCTTGTATCATGCCAGTGCTTGGCACTGATGGAACCAGGCAACACAGAGCTCGATGTTGTGTTCTCTTTGGAGGCTTCTTGCTGTGCACGTGTCATCCTGCTTGAAGAGTATCTGAGAGATGCTAGAATGACCCTGAGGGCTTCAGGTGTGACAGGGCTGAAGCGGAAAAGGTAGAAGAGGAGCCCTCCGGTCACATCTGCTTTACTTTCCTTCCTTTTTGCCCTCAGCTGCAGCACTAGGAGCTGCTTAAATTATTCCATTTGTCTCTGCACTTGTCTCCACTTGCCTAACACAGCTCTGAGTGGGCTTGTCTGTCACAGGACAAGGTAGATCAGTAGAGGTTCTGATGAACACTGTTCTCATGACTTATGGGTAGGACAGTTGTAGTGAGAGGTTAGACAAGTTGTCCTGAGTTGTCGTGATGATCTGACATGCAAGAGAGTGATTCTGTAGTGGTAAGCCGTCACTTGACATCTGTGAGATCAAGTGGAAGGTTGCTGTGTCCTTGAGGAGACTCTCAGTAGCCCAGGACTGTGCCTTATGCCAGCCCTGAAAAGGCAGAACCACCTCTCCTTGTCTTATCCATACAGTCTGTGGACCCTGTGAGGCTTTGGCAGATGCAGGAGCTGGATGATTCCCATCTGAGCGATGCAGTCAGTTCTTGACAGACAAAAATGGAGAATAGTGCCCTCTGCCCATGGCTGGAGAGGGCAGGTAGTTACCCCGCAGACAAAGTCCTGCAGTTCTGTAGCCCCTAGTATGGCTGGTGGGGCTACAATTCTCCACTGCTTCCATCTGAAGACAACAGCAAAACACCCCTCAAGAATGTTCTTGGTACCAGCATGGTCATCTGGAGGAGTGAGCAACTGAGAGATCCATTACAGAATCACAGATTGGTTTGGCTTTGAAGGGACTATGAAGATCATCTAGTCTGAACTCCTTGCTGTGGGCAGTGATACCTCTCACAAGACCAGGTTACTCAGAGCCTTGTACAACCTGGCCTTGGGCACTTCCATGGATGGGGCATCCACAGCCTCCTTCAGCAGTCTGTTCCAGTACCTCAGCACCCTCTCAGAGGGGAACATCTTAGAAATGTCTATCTAAGTCTGACCTCTCTCAGTTTAAAGCCATTGTCTCCTCATCCTGTCACTACAAGCTGCAATGATGTCTCTCGGTAGCCTTCTCTTCTTAAGGCTGAACAATCCAAGCTCCCTCAGCATGTCCTTGTAGGAGAGGTGTTTCAGCTCTGTGATCATAGGCTGGAGAGACCTCTCAGATCACCAAGTCCAATCATCAACCCAACCCCACCCTGCCCACTAAACCTTGTTTTCAATTGCCAGATCTACACATATTTTTAACACATCTCCCCCTTCAGTGGGCAGCCAATTCCAACCCCTGACCACTCTGTTAGTGAAGATATTTTTCCTAATGTTCCATCTAACCTCTCTCTGGAACAACTTGAGGCCATTTTCGCTTGTCCTGTTGGTAGTGATGATCATCTTCATGGCCACCCCTGGGGCTAGCTCCAGCAGCTCTATGTCCTTGTGTTGAGGGTTCCAGAGATTATCAGGGCTCTCCTTCTTTCAAGTTACACGGTCTAGTAGCCAGAAGAGTAAGGGTTCTGCACTGTAGGTCTAGTTCCTTCTCTGTGGGAGAAACCAACCATCTTGAGACATTTGGTCCTCCCATCACTGGCCTTTAGTCTTTGTGAGTTTGATGTGAAGAGCTGCTTTCCTGCCCTTGGCTCTCAGGTGATCCCATGGCAGCTTGGAGAGACCCAATTTCTGTACACAGATACAGATGTTGCTTTTTAAATGCCTTGCTCTCACCTCACCCCTGTCAGGCTGTGCACACAGGTCCACTTGTGCCCCAGCTCATGGCAGTAAGTGCTTCACCAGGAACTGACAGACCCCCACTGCCGGGTGGCTTGGGTGGGTTTAGCTGTGCTTGTGCATCTGTGGTCTCAGCATTGGGCTAAGTTGCGGACTAACACCTATGAGCAGCAGTTTAACATAATCGTCAGAGTGATCCTGGATGGAGCTAATGAAATATTTACCTGTGAGCAGCTGTAGGATCATGAGTGTTTCACGGTTTGCTGCCAGCCAGCCCCTTCCTGACTTGTGCTTGTGAATTGTTCATGAGGCTAATTGCACTGCCCCTCATGAATCAGGGGCTCAAGCTTTGCTAGGGCATGTTCAATTAACAAACCCACCTCTGCCCTACTGCTGAGGGCATCCATGGCCAGAAACAAGGAGATGGAGGCTGGCACTAGCCCTAATCTTCCTTGAGCCCTCTGCATCCACCTCCATTGCATGACCTGGACCTCTCTAATGGAACCCTGCTGCATGCCAACCTCAGAGCACTGTGACACTGGCAGGATGCTGTGGCCAAACTCACAGCTTTTGGACTCTCCATGTGTCCAAGCAGCTTTCAGACACTGCTTGAGTCCACAGGGTGACTCCTGTCCTGCCAACAATCATGTCTTGGCATCTTTGCCCTTGGCACATGGGAGTCTCAGGGGAGATGTTGGCTTAGCTTAGGGGCAGGCAGGAGTCCAGACAGCATCCTGCCTTTGGGGAAGATTAATCCTCCCCAAGACAAGGATAAGGTGGGAAGGGAGAGTGGGTCTTCTTCTCGAGGAGTGCCCATGTGCTCTCCCGCAATGCATTAAAGACCTCAGCTAACTTCAGATTGGGTTCACTTCTGGTTTTTTCCTCTGTCAGGAGGAAGCAAGTGCTATGAAAATAATCACAGAATCACAGAAAAATAGGGATTGGAAGGGACCTTGAAAGATCATCTAGTCCAATCCCCCTGCCAGAGCAGAATCGCCTAGATCAAGTCACACAGGAACATATCTAGGCAGGTTTTAAATGTCTCCAGAGAAGGAGACTCCACAATCCTCCTGGGCAACCCCTTTCAGTGGTCTGTCACCTACACTGTGAAGAAGTTCCTTTTCACATCCATCTGGAACCTCCTATGCTCCAGCTTACACCCATTGCCTCTTGTCCTATCACTAGATGACATTGAGAATAGCCTGGCTCCATCCTCCTGCCTTTTCCACTCTTGGATCCGTCCTTCTGACACCCGTCCTTCACATATTTATAAACATTAATGAGGTCACCCCTCAGTCTCCTTTTCTCCAAGCTCAAGAGACCCAGCTCCCT
>JAOXOE010027369.1:0-18589 GCA_028565055.1 Phoeniculus purpureus
ATGGAACAATTTGTTCTGGAGGCTGTTTCCAGGCACATCAAGGACAGGAGGATCATTAGGGACAGTCAGCATGGCTTCACAAAAGGAAAGTTATGCTTGCCCAACCTGATAGCCTTTTATGAGGGCGTAACCAGGTGGATGGATGATGGCAGTGATTCTATGTGTGAGTTAGGCAGATCCCACCTCCCGTGAGAGACTGTCCCGTAATCACAGCTAGGGGGAGGATCTTAGAACTTTTATTAAATGCAGGTTGCCTGAACAAGGAGTCCGGACAAGTGATCTGAGGGAACCAGGGCTGTTCAGCCTGGAGAAAAGGAGGCCAGGGGAGACCACCTCACTCTACTGCTCCCTGAAAGGAAACTGGAGCAAGGAAGAAGTGATAGGACAAGAGAAAACGGCCTCAAGTTGCCCCAGGGGAGGGTTAGGTTGGACACAAGGTAAAATTTATTCTCATGGAAGATTATCAAGGCTGCCCAGGGCAGTGGTGGAGTCCCCAGCCCCGGAGGGTCAAAAAACATGGAGATGTGGTGCTGAGGGACCTGGTTTAGTGACCTGTCAGTGCTGGTTAACGGTGGGACTTTATGACCCTGAAGGCCTTTTCCAACCAAACTGACTGTGGTTCCATGATTCTCTTTCAGCCAAGTTCTGGCTCCTGGCTTAACACTTTCTGGGTCCGAGCTAAGCAAGCTGGTGCCTTTGCTTTGCTCTGTAGGTGCTGACTTCCCCGCTTTGGCTGTTCTGGTGGGAACTCCCTGGACTTTCTGCAGGCAAATGTCTGCCATTGGTTTAAATCCACCACAAAAACAAGGTGAGATGATTTGATGGGAGTTAAACGTTTCCCTTCTTGCCTCTGGAAGATCCTTTGTGCTCCGGGGTGCTGGGAAGGGTGGAAGCCTGACATCCCAGGCTGTGGGGTTTTCTCTACCTGGTTTGCCTTGCTACAGCAGGAGCCTCTGGCAGGCTAACAGTATTGATCTGGGTGAAGGCCAGGGAGCTGCTGGGTTTATCTGCTGAAAATGGGTGTTTTGAAGTGTGTGCTGGGAGCCTTGTGCTGTTTTACAGCTCCTCTCACCCTTCCTGGAGGAGGGGGAGCTAGGCTTATCCTCCATGAAGCTTCACATTGCTCCTGGCACTCTCTGGTTGCCAAGGCAAGAGCCTTATTGAGAATCCTGCTCTTGTTCTTGTGACTGGGAGGGTTTAGCATGACTGGGAGAGAAATCCCACTAAGTGCAGAACCTGCATCATCCCAGATACAGGATGCTGTATCATCCCAGAGCGTGGCCCCGCTGGAATGGGAGAGTCATCCCTCCCAGAAACATCCTCCTCGTCACCCTCCCCAAAAGGCTGCCAAAGCTCCAGGGAGCCCGGGAAAGAAACCTGAGCCCCACCACAGCTTCAGATCCTCATTTCGTCCTCCCCTGCCCAGCACCAGCCACTCTCCTCGATCCTCTTCACCCAGCAAAGACCCACCGGGGCAGCCTGTGAGTAAGCGGAGTTTGCTAGGGCTCTGCAGGTCCCCTCCTGACATGCGTGTCCCACTCTGTCCTGCTCTCTGGACTGGTGAAGAGGGGGCAGATCTCACTGTCTTTCTGGGATGTTCTCCGTGTTTATTCACAGATAGCTGCCAATACCAAGAAGCCCCTTGCATCCTGATGCTGGAGACAGGAAACCAATGGGGACAGGAATGAGCAAGGTACTGGGGGGAAGGGACATGGTGTCCAGTGGGTCCTCCTTGAGCAGGACCTTCCTGTTGCAGCACAGGGTGGGTGCTTGTTCCCTGGCCACCACGGATGCCCTGAATCTCCCCTTTCTCATCCCCTTTTGAAAGTTCAAGTGCTTAACAAAGCGAAGAGTGGCCCCTGGATTTGTGTCTAAGGTGATGAGGGAAGTGTCTGTGGGTGTCAGAGAAGCAACAGCTGGCTTTAGATGCTCATCCCATGGCCATGGCATGGTGTCCTCTGGGCTGCTGGGGGTTTCTGCACGGAAATTTGCTCCCCTTGCCACCCCTGGGATATGTTCCCCGATAAACTGTGATGGGGCAAGTGGGGTTTTACTGGTGCTTGTGGCCCTGCTGGACTGCAGGGCTGGCAGAGGGGGCTGGTTTCTGTTGGTGTCCTAAAATAACTGCTCGGTATGTGTGTGCTCAGGTTTAAAATTAGACTCTGGGACAACAACAGAGAGATCACATCAGGGCAATCTCTTTGTATGGCTCTGGAGTTTCACCCTCTGATGATGCAGCCTGACCTGTGAGTGGCTGTTACAGCCCTTATGGTGCCACCAAAACCCCTCTTGTGTCACCTGAAGCCAGGCTGGTGCAGATGTTTGTGGTGCAGGACCTGGTCTTGACTTGGTGAGGTGCAGGGCTCAGCACCCCCTTCCACTGGTAACAGATGTTTACTGAATCCAGGTGTTTGCACCCCAGGAGCCAGATGGAGTTCAGCTAGGTGGCAGAGCTGGCCTGGATGTGATCCAGCACTGTTGAAAACCCTTCCTCTGGCCTCTGAAACCAGGTGTCTTCTGCGTGATGGGTGCAAACAAGTCCGACTGATAATCAGCTCTTCCTCTGCGTGTCCTTGGAAACTGCTCTGCTGGGCATAAATTCTCTGAGCTGCTCTTTTTTTTCTCCTTCATAACCCTGCGGCAGCAACTTGGAGACCAAATTTGTCTTCTTGACGGCACTTAACTGTGACATCCTGGCCAGAACAGGGTTATAAATAGTCCATGTCCAACCCCACTGGCAGGGACAACCTTTGAAACTCTCTGCCAGAGGTGGTTGCTGCAGAACAGCAAAACAAACCCGAGTGGCAGCAAGGCTGCCTGGCCTCCTGGAGTGCCCTCTGCTTCATGAAGCAGGCTGGAGTGAGTGGAGCTCTTTGAGGAACCCACTCCAGTGGTCTCTTTCTGAGAGCCACAGGACCAAACGTAAGCTCCTTCCACTTATGTGCTGAGTTTTCCTGAGCTCTGCACTGCCAGAGTGGTTTGGGCTCATAGTTGGAGTGGGCTCAGCCTTTGCTGTCTGTTCATAGACTCACATAATCACAGAATCGTTAGGGAATGGAAGGGACCTTGAAAGATCACCTCGTCCAATCCCCCTGCCACAGCAGGATCCCCTAGAGCAAGTCACACAGGAACGTATCCAGGCAGGTTTTACACGTCTCCAGTGAAAGAGACTCCACAACCCCCCTGTTGCTAATGAAGCTGATTCATTAATTAGGTGCCTGGTTTGTTTATGGCTGCCTGGGGACTTTGGTGACAGATGCTCTGGTCCTGCTGGAGCTTGATGCTCCTACCATGTTGGATGCATTTTGTGCTTGACGCCACCTGAAATTGCTTTCCTTTTGTCACCTCCCAGGTTGTCAAAGGTCTCTACCTTGGGAACATCCGTGGTAAGTGCCTTTCCCTGCTCCCCTCTGTGTTGATGTGGGATTCCTGGGCAGCCAGCAAGTCTGGAGAAGCCTCTCTCTTTGGGGGTTTGTTGTACCTACTCCCAGCTGGGCACCTCAGCATCCTTCAGAGATCCCAAGCCCCCAAGCAGCCCCATGCAGATGTAGCCCAGCAAAAGGATGTCCATGCAGAGCAGTGTTTCACCAGCTGCAACTGGCATGGCTGGAAACCTCCTCTGTGTTTGCTGAGTCAATACTTACATCAACCAATGCATGGTTTCCTTGCTGGGACCTCTGGCTCCAGGGAGAGCAGGGCGAAGCTTGGGTTCATCCAACAACCTTTTCCAAGCTAACAGTTATCATTTCTGGGGTTGGGAGTCTTTTTAGGAGGCTGTTGAATACCCAGTGCATCCCAGAGGAGTTTTGCTATGAAGGAGTAATATATTGGAATGGTTTAAGTTGGAAAAGACCTTTGAGATCATTGAGTCCAAGTGTGAGCCCAGCACTGCCAGGTCACCACTAACCCCTGTCCCTCAACATCACATCTCTATGGATTTTCAATCCCTCCAGGGATAGGGACTCCATTGCTGCCCTGGGCATCCTGGGCCAGGCCTTGACAACCCTTCTGGGAAAGAAATTGTACCTCATGTCCAATCTAACCCTCTCCTGGTGCAACTTAAGGCCGTTTCCTCTCATCCTATCTCTTGTTCATTGGGAGAAGAGACTGACAGAGAAGAGTCTCCCTTCCTGTAATTGCGTTGGGTGAGAGGCAGATGGAAGGGGCTTGCATACCAATCCAGGGGTGATGGATGCAGGCTGCTGGTGGATGCTTGGTCCAGCAGATCTCTGAGGAAGGCAGATGACTATGTGCCACTCCTGTTTCCAGACTCTGAGGACCGGGAAGTCCTGCTGAGGAACGGGGTGACACATATCCTCTCCGTCCACAACAGTGCCAAGCCAGTGCTACAGGTGAGTGCCTGGAAGGTCTGCCTGGGGAACTGGAGGCTGGGAAGGGCAGATGAGACACATATGGTCTTCAGCTGATGTGGGGCACTGAGGGGAGAAGCAGTGCTGGAGTGCTGTGTCCAGCTCAGGATTCCTCAGCATGTGACAGACATGGATCTGTTGGAAGGGGGCAAAATGGGGACAGAGTTTTAGCTGGTCTTGTTGGCAATGGGACAAAGGCTGATGGTTTTAAAATAAAAGAGGAGGGGTTCAGTTCTGGATGTAAGGAAAAAAATGTTCTAAACTGAGGGTGGGTGAGATCCTGGCCCAGGTTGCCTAAAGAGGAGGTAGAAGCCCCATCCCTGGAACCATCCCAGGTCAGGTTGGACCTTGGAGCTCTGAGACACCTGCTCTGGTTGCAGACGTCCCTGCTTACTGCAGGAGGTTGGAGTAGATGAGCTTTGAAGGTCCCTTCCAACCCAAACCACTCAGTGATTCCATTGTAACACTGGATTTGCACCCATTTGCCCCAGTTTGCCCCAAGCCATGTTGGCTTGCACCCAACAGGGCTACATGCTGGCTCTCAGCAGAACGCAGAGCGGGGCATTTGGAGAGGCACCTTCCTCTCCTGGATGGTTTTTAGGGCGCAGGGGTGCCGCTGGGGCCGGGACCCAGAGGGTGCCCGGTGCTGCGGCGGGGAGCACCGCGAGAGGGCGGCGGAGCCCAGCGGATGCAGCCCCGGGGCTGCTTCTAGCCCCGACAGGGCGGGGTGAGAGTGGCCACAACGGGACCGGGAGCATCTCCTGACGTCCAGGACTGGGATTCTGAACCGACCTGGCTTTGCCTGCCCCGTCACACCCCTCGGCTGCTGACTCCTCGGGATGCGGGTGGGGGAAACTGAGGCAGGACGGAGCAGCCCGCTGGGGTGATGCCAGAGGCGCCGGTGAGGTCCTTTGGGCACAGATCCTGCCTGCAGAGCCCCGTGGGATGGGTGGAGCCTGCAGCAGGGGGAGAACCCCCTGTAAGGGGTGGAATCATGGAATTGTTTAGGTTGGAAAAGACCTTTAAGAGCATTGAGTCCAACCCTTAACCCAGCACTGCCAGGTCACCACTAACCCCTGTCCCTCAGCATCCCATCTCCACGGCTTTTCAGTCCCTCCCGGAATAGGGACTCCCTGGGCAGCCCGTGCCAGGCCTTGACAACCCTTTTGGGGAAGGAATTTTGCCTCGTATCCAGCTGAAGCCTCCCCTGGTGCAACTTGAGGTAATTTCCTCATCTTATTTCTTGGGAGAAGAGACCAACCTCCACCTTGCTTCAACCTCCTTTCAGGGAGTTGTAGGGAGTGAGAGCGTCTCCTGAGGCTTAATTTCTCCAGGCTGAACCTCCCACCCAGTTCCCTCAGCTGCTCCTCAGAGCATTTGTGCTCCAGACCCTTCACCCTTCGTTGTCCTTCACTGCTCCAGCACCTCAGCATCCTTCTTCCCCTGGCTGATATTAGAGAGAGCGGGTCCCAGTGCTGAGCTCTGGTGAATGCCATTGGTGACTGGACACCAGCTGGTTTTAATTCTGTTCTCTACCACTCTTAGGGCTTGGCCATCGATCCAGTTTTTAACCTGGTGAAGAGCAAGTGGGTCACGCTGCTCATCTTGCAGCCCATGGCCACATACAGCGTGCACTTAATGCCGGTGTAGGACTCCCTGCCGGCTCCCAACCCTTGGGATGCTGCAGAAGGCAAAGGAAACTGCCTGGATCCTGCACTCTTTGGGGTCACAATGAGCAGGGAGCCCCAGCAAAACACCAGCTTGAGCCTCTTCCCTGCTGAGGCATTGAGTAACGTGGAGTGGGGAGAGATAGGAGGAAGGAGGCTGCATAGAAATGGTGCAGAGAAACGGTTCGTGGCAGGAGAAGGGGCAGCAGCTGGGGCTGGTGGGGCTCAGGACATGGCCAGACGGGTAGCAAACCGCACAGCAAACTTACAACATGGAGTAAGCCACCGGGCTGGTGGAAAGGGGAACTGAAAAGGCATGGTGGGTTGAGCAATGTGTCAATCACGGCCCTGGCTCAGGAACCGCAAACCCCAGCACTGTTCCCATGCATGGCCCAACTCCCTGTGCTGGGATGGGGGCACCTGGCGCCATGGGGAAGGGGAAGCTGCTGAGAGCCTGGCGGTTAACCTGGGATGAGGGTGTGGGTTGGGATTTGGGGAGGAATGGAGTCACTTGGGCTGCTCTGCTGGTTAGCACAGTGGCTCTGCTGGCACGGTGGCTCTGCTGGCACGGTGGCTCTGCTGGCACGGTGGCTGTCCTCGCTGTGGGGAGGTCAGGCTGGTGCAAGGCATGGATGGTATGGTTCAGCCAGGTTTTGGGAAGCCACAGCCCACCACAGCTCATCCAGCAAAAGTTGCTGGGCCCATGCCCCGCCTGGTGCATGGTCCCCTTCCACCCACCGAGCTCCTATCTGCACCTGCCACCTGAGGAACAGTGGTTTGGATGGGGATGTGGATGAGGAATCCATTGGCTTCCTTTTCCCTCTGCCCCAGCGTCTCTCGCATCTTCTCTGCATGGGGAGTAGCCGGCTGGCATGCCATGGGACGCTGTCAAGTGCCACATCACTGCAGCAACTTGTCCCCATCCCGCAAAATGTTGACGGATGATGGGGATAAGCACGGGATGGGGCTAGGGAGAGTGGCTGAGATGGAAAAGGAAAGCCTGCCTGTGCTCATCCTCGCAATGTGGGTGTTTCCATCACGGGAATAACCCTATGCCCACCCTACTCTGCCCCCTCACCCCATAACTAGTCAAATTTTACCAGCCTCATGATCTGGAGGACATTGGAGGTGGCCTGTGGGGTTGGGCTGCATCAGCCTGGGGGGACCTTTTGGCAGCGGCAATGCCCGAAGGAGCTGCTGGAGATGGGGCAACCCCTGGTGTTGGGCTGTTCCAGGTCTGGCTGGCAGGATTTCAACTCAGATGATCCAGAGTAGAAAGAAAAAAAAAATCCCCTCTGATAAAAAGGATCTAATTTTAGCTCAGAACAGGGAGGACCGAGGAAGCAATGCTTTAAAGAAAGGAAAGTAACGTGGCCTGCGCCAGCACGTGGCAGGATGATTTGTCGTGTATCTAAGGGGCTGAGGAAATAACTCATGGATGAGAGTGACTTCATCAGTGCTTGTTTGCACCATCCTCCTGATGGGACTCACTGGCGGGAAGGGGGAGGCACAGTTTTGGGGTGATCATGAGTGTCATAGGGGTTCCCTACATCCTGGCTTCTCCTCTGGGCTGAATGAGGGACAAAGAGCCTCGAGAGGGATCGATGTGACCTGTCACGGTGCCCAAAAGTGGACTGTGGCTTCTCCCTCACTGAAGGGTTGGTTTGGGAGAGGGAAAAGAGAGAAAATGGGGGGGGGGTGGATTTTGTGTTTCTCAGAGGTATCTTATTGCTGCAACCACCTTTGTATTGCAGGACATGACCTACCTCTGTATCTCAGCCTCGGATTCATCCAGTCAGAACCTGTAAGTTGTTTGCCGCCCTTTCCCCTTCCAGCATCCCGCGTTGGTGGCTGCTGGTCGGTAAAAGCTCAGATTCTGCAGGATGAAGGCTCAGTCCATCCGTGCCACAAAAACCTTGTGGTGTTGCCGAGCTTGACAGAAGCTGTGGTTCTTTCTTGGGTGGCAAAAAGCATTTGTAGGGTTGAAAACCTTTGCCCGTCTGCTTTTGCAGCCAGTAAACGGGATTTTTCGCCAAATCTCTGCTTTATTCCGCTGGGCAGGGCTGCAAATTGGTGCATTTGTTGTTGGTTTAGAAAGACAACAATCTGTGTTGGTCTTCCAGACATTTTCCCTGGAAAGAGAAATAAAAAGCTATTAAAATCAGTGATGCTTCCTTCCGACAAGGTTAGATACTTGTAATTCCTTTAATGATGTTCCTGGGATGAAGAGAAGGGACCTCCAGCTTTTTGTGGGCTGTGGTGCTGGGGTGGGATGGGTGTAGATGCTGCTGGCACTGGGGAGGTCACTGCACTGCAAATGGTGCTCAGGGTCACGGGGATCCCTGACCCATCTGTTGCAACCAGCAAGTGGTGGATGATTCTGAGGGATTTTTCTCACCAGTCAAATCCTAAAAAGGATCGAAACCTCATGCGCAGTGACTGGGCTGAGCCTAGTGTGTGTGGAGGTGGTGATTTTCCAGCCTCCCCAGGAGGAGCAGCCGTGCTGGGGGCATGATTCTGCTTGCTCATGCTCCGGCTGAGTGGAAAGAGAAGCTTTACAAGAAAATGCTGCCTCAGCAGAAAACGGGTACTCTTGGCTGTTCCATCCTTTTCCCTTCTCTCATTTCTTTGCGTGTGGGGTATGTCTAGTGACAGGGAGAATCCTGCCTCCCCCACCCCAAGAAAACCCCAAAAGGAAAAAAAACCTCAACCAGAGAAGAGTGGCTGCTGGAAGGAAGGACTTATTCAAGGAATTATTTTCTCCCTGTCAGTTTATGCCTTGGATTTCATAACCAGTGAACTTCATGTCCCGCAGAGGAGATGTTTGTGAGTCAGGACCTCAGTGGCTCCATGCCCTGATCCCACGCTTGGAGGTTGGAAAAACACAGGGAGAGTTTCCCTTGGACTGGCTGCCTGCCTGGGGTAAAAAAAACCCCCATGGAGTGGGTGAGGATGGATGGGGTGATCAAAACGACCCCTTCCCTCCTTCTGGCATGGGTTGGGAGATGAATGCTGCCTGCACAGAATGAGATGGGGGCTGGTAGCAAGTGAGAGCATCACATCCTTGTGAGCAAGGTGCATCCATGCTGCTCCCAGCCAAGGGGCTGAGGTGGGGAAACTGGGATCCGGAGAGCTCAGACCTGTGTGGGCAGCAAGTAGCCCCCTTGGGGGATGTTGGGTGCTCTGTGAAGATGAGTAAGATGGGGAGAAATCCTCATCTTTATGTAGGGAAAGCCTCCTGATGGCCATTTGTTATGATGGTTGTGGAGGCAGCACATTTGAAGCCCACGGGAAGCAATCACAGAATCAGGATGTGTTGGGCTGGAAGGAACCTTTAAAGCTCATCTAGTCCAACCCCGCTGCAGTGAGCAGGGACACAGAGTCATAGAATCATTAGGGTTTGGAAGGGACTTTGAAAGATCATCTAGTCCAATCCTCTCGCATCTCTAATTAGATCAGGTTGCTGAAAGCCCCGTCAAGCCTGACCCTGAATGATGGAGCTTCTACCACCCCTCTGAGCAACCTGTTCCAGTGTTTCACCACCTTTGTTGTAAAGGACTTTGTTCTAACATCCAGTCTTACTCTGCCCCGCTCTAGTTTAAAACCCCTGCCCCTCATCCTGTCACTACACATCCTCTTGAACAGTCCCTCTCCAGCTTTCCTGCAGCCCCCTTCAGGTAATCTAAGGCCACTAATAAGGTCTCTCCAGAGCCTTCTCTTCTCCAGGCTGGCTGAGAAGCTCAGTATTTTTAGCTTGACCACAGCTTCAGAGACTCCTGCATCTCTCCCTCTCTTCTTGGGCAGCAGAACCTGTCACTATTTCTGATTTATTCTTCTGTGGAGTTCTTAGAAGGCCCCTGGCTGCAAGGTGAAGAGCATCCCCTTGGATGGGATAGCAGGACTGGAGAAGGTTTTGGAGGGTTCTGCCTGGCCCTGGTGTGGCTTGCTGGTACCGAGCCCTTGGTGAGGGTCATGGGGGGAATAAGCTCATGCCTTGGCTTCTGAGAAATCAGGAAGGCTGGGCAGGCGCACAGGCACCTCATCACGCGGAGGCAGAGGAAGTCCAGCACTGATGCCGGGGCAGAGTCAATGGCTCCAGCACTCACTGCTGGGCAGATCTGGCTTGGCTGCACTGAAGGGACTTTCTTCTCCTCCTGAAAAAGCTGTGGCTGTTGTGATCAGGATGTCCACCAGCAGCCCAAGTTTTCCAAAACCCAGTTTTCTTCCTCAAAACCTCCCCAAGGCTGGAAGGGACCATGAGGATGAGGAGGACTGGGCAGGGTTTATTGCAAACACATGCTGGGCAACCAAGTGCCTGACTTTGTGTGGGCTTTTGGAGATGTCCATCTCCTTTGGGAGGGATCTGCAGCAGCTTCCAGCATCCCATGCAATGATGAATGGAGGGATAGTGCTTTCCAGAGCCTGTGGAACTCTCCACAAACACCTGCCTCTACCTCTGCACATGGATTTATTGATCCTGGTTTCTAGGTCTTCGTGCCTTCAAAAAGATGGGTGATGCCCATGTTTCTGCCGTGGCAGCTGAACTGCTGCAAAGCCCTGGTTCTCTGCCCTGCACCTTGCTGATGTCAAATTCAATGGTTTGGGGTTAATGTGCTCCATCTGCCTTTTATGTTTTCAGGAGTGCAGGCAGCTCTCCTGGGACCAGCTTGTGTAGTTGCAGGCAGCCCTACCTTTCAACCCCCAGCATGGACACCTCTCCATGCCTTCCCTGGGGTGGGAGGGGGCTGATGGCTCTGTGGACTGTGAAGAGGGGAAGGGGATTGCTCTAGTTTGGGACCTTAAGAGTCACTTTCTCCCTGCTTGCTTCCCTGCCAGCATCTTTTCAGGCTGGATGTTCAGAAGAATTTCTTCACCAGAATGGTTATCAAACTCTGGAACAGGCTGCCCAGGGCAGTGGTGGAGTCCCCATCCCTGGAGGGATTTAAAAGACTGTGGTGCTGAGGGATGGGGGTGACCTGGCAGTACCGGGTTAAAGGCTGGACTTAATCTTAAAGGACTCTTCCTACCAAATTGATTCTGGGATTCTCTTGGAGGGAAGGGGCTGTTTTTAGCATCATTTGGTAATTAGGGGTGAGCTGATTTGGTGATTAGGGATGATGATTAGGGGTGATAATGATCCCATGGGGATATTTGAGTCCCCTGGGCAGAAGGTGACACCTTGCCCTGGAGGCTGTCTCCCTAGGGCTCTCCCCAAGCTGGTCTGGCGGATGGCATCACCCCATCCCTGATTCTGTGGGAAGCAGGAAATCCCCTGGAAAGTCTCCCAGGTAATTTCCTTTCTGGCAGATGAAGATCAGCCCCTCTGCCTTTGCATGTCAGAGGAAAGATCTGCTCTCATTCCACTCCTGTTGTCCCAAGGTGATGGGAAGTCCCCGGGTGGGGCACAACTGTGGTTGCTGGTGTGGCCAGGAGCCTTGGAGAAGTGGGCAGCCCTCCCACCCTCATCTCCTTGCCTCTCTCTTTGCAGGCTGCAGCATTTTAAGGAGTGCATCAAGTTCATCCATGAATGCCGGCTCAGCGGAGGCGGCTGTCTTGTCCACTGGTGAGAGCTGCTGTTACCACCTTGCATCCCTGTGTCAAACTGGTCCTCTGGGAGGTGGGCATGGGCTCCCAGAAAGTGTCCTCGATGTCAAATATCATTTGTGATGGGGAGGAAAAAGAGGAGAAGACTAGGAACAGCAGGAGGGATGGCATGGAGCCGTCTCCCCTGCTGAGATCCATGGAGATGGGTGACCTGTGCACCACAAGCCTGAGCATCCAAAGAGGTGGAACAGGCTAGGAGAGGGGACAGGAGGAAGCCACCTGTGGTGCACATGGTGGAAGAACCTCACTAGCACTGCAGTGGGACAGAGTGCCCTTGAGAAGCTGCACCCCCATGGATGGGATTACATGGATGTCCCTTGCTGTGGGGTTGTACCAGCTCCGTGGTGGGAACACCCACCTCTGACACAGCTCCCTTGCTCCCTGCCAGCCTAGCCGGGGTCTCCCGCAGCACCACAATCCTGGTGGCCTACCTGATGACGGTGACTGATCTCGGCTGGGAGAGCTGCCTGGCTGCCACCAAGGCTGTGCGCCCCTATGTCAGCCCCAACTTTGGCTTCCAGCAGCAGCTGCAGGAGTATGAGGTGACCTTGCTGCAAGAGGTACGTTGTGCACCGGCATCCCCCTATATGACTGCAGTGTGGAAGCAGGCAGGGCTCTTCTGCATGCAGCTCTCTGCAGGGGACAGTGGTTTGTCCAGGCTTGCCCTCGTACAGGCGATTTATTGACTGGTGGGGTGGGGTTTGCATGCAGAAAAGAAAATGGTTTAATGAAATTACCTGGATGCGATGTGACTGCACCCACAACAGCTCTCCAAGACCTCAGTGTTTTTTGGAGAGTTCAGTTAGGGCTCTCTGGGATGGGTGAGTGAGCACTGGGTCCTCCAGGAGCCCTGGGAACGTGCTGGGCTTGTTCCTGGGATTGCAGCAGGAGATGGAGGTGGAAAAGGGGACAGGAGATGGAGGAAGACTCTTGTCAGTGGCTTCAGGATGTGTTTGGAACCGGCTGGGCTTCCTCTGACAGCAAGTGCTCTGTTGCAGAGGCAGGCAACAAGGGATGGAGAAACTCCCCTGTCTCCTCCCCAAAATGATGTGGGGCAGTGGGTTCCAGGAGAGCAGAAGCCGTGGCTGAGTGTGTTCCCATCCCGTGCAAGGGAGGGATGTTGAAGCTGAGCCAGGCGGGGTGCTGGCAGCTGGGAGCATCAGCAGTGAGTTTACTTGGGAGAGCACCAGCCGCAGAGACCAGAGCTGCACTTTTGACCTGGAAACCCTTCAAAAGCAAAGTGAAAGGCCCTTAAAAGCACAGATCCCCCACTGCCCTCCAGCCTCCCATGCTGGATTTGGCTCCTTCACTCAAGCCTTTGGCTCTGACATCCAAAACTGCTCTTTGCTAGGAAAAAGCAACTCACAGCTCAATGTGTATGGGGCATCTCACAGCCCATGTTGCCCCTCAACTTGGTCCCATCCCTGAAGGTGAAACCCCCCACCCATGGAAGCATTGTGGAATGGTCCTGTGGCTAATGGCAGCAGGGACCTGGTGGTCCCTTTGGCCACGCTGAACCCTTCAAGGGGGTTTCTCTCCTCCTGGAAGAGAAGCAGGGACACCATGTGTCGTTGCCCCAAATGTCAGCCCCTTCCCCGCCACCGAGTTTCCTTCCCTGGGTGCCCGAGGGAGCAGGTAGTTACAGTCACATGAGGGGCACAGCCCTGCCCTGCTGTCACCCGGTTGCAAAAATGCTCAGGGGGAGGGCGGAAGATGGTCCAAGGGATTACAAAACACCCACAGGGCTGGAGATTCCCTGCGGGGCTTCCCCTGGCTGGGCCAACTCTCCCCAACCTTTCCCACGCTCCCACAGCCCACGATGCAGGGTTTGCTGTGATCCTTCTCCATCCAAGCCATCCTCCTACTCCCCCAAATCCAGGCTGGGCTCAGACTTTCCTCATGTCTTCCTTAGCTGATGCTTTCTCATCACCTCAGGGTTTTTGCCAGGAGATTTGCAAACATTTCCCTGAAAACTCCGATGCAGAGCCAAGGGCGGAGGCACTGGGATGTTTCCCTGAGCAGTGGATTAGCAAGAGCTGCCTTTTCCTTGAAACACCCCTGCATTCCCCATGACCACAGCAGTGCAGGGAGGGAAGATGCTGATGGTTCTCATGGATAGACTGCCGCTAGAAGGGTCCCAGGGGTGAAGGCTGGGTGCTGGGGTGAGGATGCTCTGCCATCACTCATCCACAGTTGCATCTGGGGAAGAGGAAGAGCCGGGATGGATGCTCCACCTGACAGACCTGCCACCCAAAAAGAAGGGATGTGAGGGCAAGTCAGCTGGGGTGGTCCCATGGGACAGTGGGTGCTGTAAGCATTCACCAGCATGGCCAGGATCCCTTGGGACCTTATGCCACATGGGTCCTGTGGCCTGCTTCGTGCCAAGCAGCAGCTGGTTCGCTTACCTTGGTGACAGGAGGTCACACTTTGTTTCTGTTTGTGGCTTTGGGATGGTTTTCCATGGTGTAAATAGGATGCTGGAGCAAGGGTATCATGACCTGAGCTTCAGCTCTTGCTAGAGGATAGAAAAGAGGTTAAAGTTCCCCATTTAGCCCAGTTGTCACACTAGCAGGCAGCAATGAGGATAAACCTCATTTCTTACTGGTTTATAGCTGTGAAGAACCGGTAGGTCCTTCTAGGGATCTCCTGAATTCCTGCTCCCCAGGGCTGCAGGTGAGCATCTTCTGGTGCCTCAGTTTCCTCGATCTGAAGCAGGGACTTCAGACGAGATCCTGGGGAGGTAGAAAGGGGGAAGATGCTCTCTGGGACTGGCTAGCTGGCTCCTCGCTGTAAGAAGCAACTTGGAGCGTGCAGCTGCGGTTTCAAGCTGACAAATAGTGCTTCTTGGGGCTGGAGGGATAAAGAAGGAAGGAAGGCACCAAAACCAACAGCGGAATGATGGCTAAAGGTTAGAAAAGGAAGTGAGTGAGCATGGAGAAGTCAGTGTGGATGTGAGAGAGGGCACAGACGGGCATTGGGGTGGCAGACCTGTGTCCTCTCTACCCCAAGATCCCCCTGTGGTGTTGGCACACTGAGGTCAGGCTGCATTTTTGTCTCAGGTGGGATAGGTGCTGCCATCTGAGGAACGAGGAGGGCAGTGGGTTAGTGGTCAGCGTGGGAGGAAACAGGCTGTAACCACTTCTTGCTCTGACTTTAAAGGGAAACGCCTGGCAGCAGTGGGGGGTGCTTCCCTCATCCTCCCACCAGCTCTTTCCCTCCCTCACAGGATGGTGGGAACCAGCTCTGAGGCTGGCTGATGGGTACCTAGCATTGGTGGTGCCAAACCTCAGTGGCCAGGCTGGTCTTCCCATGGAGCTTCATCCCTTTGTATGGTTTGCATGGAAGGAATGTTCCCCCATGAACAGCTGGCATGGATGCTTTCCCCAAATCCTTTGGGATTGGCTTCCCAGCAGGGTTTTCTACAAGGAAATCAGCTCTGGCTCTCAGCATCCACACTGACCAAGGGGTCTACCTGCATGAAAGCAGTGAGCGTGCAGCAGCTCTGGTGAGTGTCGCTGTCCAGGGGAGCAGATTTGGGAAATTTAGGCATTCCCTGTGGAAATCCCCTCTGCCCAAGCTGACCTGTCCCTGCTGCAGGAGGGAGGGAGGGAGGGAGGGATGATGCCACAGTCAGCCTCTGACTTTCTGCTCTTGCCGCTGATGGTGCCTGTGGCAGCCACCGCAAGACAGGGCTGAGCTGCCCATCCCAGTGTCCTTTGCCATGGGCTGGGTGGCTTTTGGCCTGGGGTGCCACTGTGGCACCCCAAGAAGCCAAAGCCATTGCAGGAGCATCTTGTACTGGGGGTATCAAGGCTGGGCAGTCTGGGGGAGTTGCAAGCTCTTGAAGCTGCTGTACCCTGTGTATGTCCCAGTGCTACCACATGCCAGGGCTCTGATCCTGTCTGGATCCTCTACATCCACAGGTGATCTCCCTCCTTTCTATAAGGTGTTTGATATTGCTGGGTGACCCACTACCAATAATCCCAGTAAATCCTGCTTGCTGGAGCAATCAGTTGCCATCTGCTTAACAGGTTTCCTGAAGCGGTGTCAGATGCCCCACCTCTGGATACGCTCCAGGTCAGGTTGGATGGGGCTCTGAGCAACCTGCTCCAGTTGAAGATGTCCCTGCGCACTGTAGGGGTTCTGACTACATGACCTTGAAAGGCCCCTTCCCAACCAAAGCACTCTGTGATTCTGTACTCAGGAAGATGGCAGAGCCCTGCCCTCTTCCCATGAGCACTGGGCAGCTGGCACAGCAGGTTGTGGCCAAGCTGCCCGTTCCTGCCCCTCCTCTCAGCTGCTGCAGCCAGGGCCTCTCAGGCCTTTTCCCATCTCAGCATTAATGTGAAGTTTTTCTACAGATCTTCTCTCACTTCCAAACCTTCTCCAGACCTCAGCCTGCTGCCAGCTGGCACCTGGCCACCAGCATGCTCCTGCTACCAGAGCAGCTGGCTGCAGCGAGGGAAGGGAGATGAGAGGAGCCCCCCAGCTGCAAGGTGCTCTGTAAACACATCTGCCTCGTCATGCAAGAGCTGACCTGGCTGTGCAGCTTGTGGTGGCAAGTGCAGCCTGTCCCCACGCTGCCACGGTGGGGAGAGAGCTTGGGGAAGCTTTGCTTACGGGAATCTGGGCACGCGAAGAAGAGCAGCGGCTTCTTGGTCATGAAAAGTAAATAGAGCTGCTGTCCCCATGTGAGAGGCTGTGGATGCTGCCAGCTCTCCAAGGACATCTGTGCCAGGTTAGGGGTGCAGGGAAGTCTTGGTCTGGTGGGGAACCAACATATCTCGCACATCATGTGTGAGCTCCTGCACAGCTAGGACCTCTCTGCTTGCTGGCTGTGCCTGGGGATCCCCTGGCTGAGGCTGATGCTGTGGCTGGGGTGCAGTGGGCAATGTCCTCACTCAGCTTGCTGCTTTCCACTGGAACTGGGGTGTCTCAGTGACCCTGACAACCTCTTTTGTCTTTGTCCTGGCAGTACCGCGCCTGGATCCGCCACGACTACGGCAGGAACCCGTTCAGAGACCAGGAGGAGCTGCAGCGCTTGCTGGCCCAGCAGAAGGTACAGCAGCTGGGGAGCACGGATTGCTCCTGGCTCCACTCCCCAGCTTCCACCTACCATGCAGGTGGCACCAGCAGAAGCAGATGGATGAACAGATAAGCAGCTGCTGCATGCGGGCAGATGTTGGCCCTGAGGCTGGAATACTCAGTCTTCCCTTTGAGAAGTGCCCAGAGGGGTCCCTGTCTAAGGCAGCAAGCAGCCAGCACCAGCCTCGGCTGTTGGCCCCAGGGTTGGAGTGGGGGGTTCAGGACTTGTGGACCCTCCCCTTGGTTGCTGGTTCTGTGTAATCTCTGGGTAGGCCAGTTAATTGATGACAGTGTGTTGCTCTGTCCCATTCCTCTGTTCCACAGTGGATCATAGACACTTTTCCATGACTCAGATGGAGCAGCAGAAAGCCCTGTCCCTCTCTCCATCAGCACAGTATACACAGGAGCTCCTCTGGCAGGGCATGGGGGTGCCAACACAAACCTTGGAAAGCCATGGTAGGATGAGATGGGGAGAAGCCACCTTGTCTTCTGCTTTGCAGTGAGGCTGAGGGCTGACAGAGCCTGCCTCAAGGAAGGAGGGATGGGTGTTGGGGTGTTGGGATGCTGCTGAGCCCTGGCTGTCACCCCATGGGATGGGGAGTGGGGCTGGAGGCTCCTGGTGCTGCAGATGCTCCTCACCTTACTTGTACTTTCCTGGTCCAGCCTGTCGATGGCAGATGTCTGTCTGGCAGTTTTCTCAATCCAGCCCGTCAAGGGAGGGAGGAAGTCCAGCGGGGCCAGAGGCTACCTGTCCCAACCACCTCCATCCCTGGAGCTGGAGTTTCCCCCACCACTCACTCTGAATGTCCCCAGTTCCAGAAGAAGCCAATTGCTTGATTATACTAGTTTGATTCACAATTTAACACTGTCCCTTCCCATGAAAGACCACGTCTCTTTCTTCATCCCAAACCTATGAAGTGTGTTGCCAAAGTGTGGGCTCCCCACATCCACCCTACCAGGAGGGGACCCAACCCATGGTCGGAAGCCTTCTACAGCAAAACCTTCAACTCTTCACACCAGCTTGGCCTTTTACTCCAAATGTCCTGTCTGGCTTCTCAAAAATATCTCTTCTGAGGAAAAAAAAAAGGGGGAGTGGGGTGGGCCAGGAGGGGTGTTAAATATTTCTAGGAACTGCCTGAATGAAAATTCTGGGTACTTGGAATGTGACAGCGTCACGGGCCACTCGCCTGACTCCCTAGTAAAGAGAAGAGTGATTAAATACAGGAGGATGGCTGGTCTGAATTTGTGGGGTCCCTGGTGGGAATGGAGAGATGGACTGACATGACCACGCTGCTGCCAGCACCTGTTCCTTATTTTCCTGGTGAGAACCAGCCGAGCATTGAAAAACATGCAATGTACGTGATTATGGGGGAAAAAAGGAAGGTTGTTTTTTTCCCCCGCTGTGTTTTTAGGTTAAGAAAAGAGTCCCTTTGGTTCTGTGTGGAGGTTCACAGCGGTTTGTGCCTGCAGCACTCTCTCCCCAGAGCAGTTAGTGAGATTAAGGACCATAAAGGCTGTTCCTGGAGTGGACTGAAGGGAACTTGAGCAGAATAGGTTGATAGTGGGATTTAATGCCTCTGTTATCATTTTAAGAAGCAGAAAAATGCAACTTTCACTCAGGAGAGAGGAAAAAAGAAGGAAAGTGGTTTCTGGTGTGAATAGGAAGTCACAGAATCACAGAACATTAGAAGGGACCTCGAAATATCATCTAGTCCAAACTGCCTGCCACAGCAGGATCAGCTAGACCAGGTTGCACAGGAACATGTCCAGGCAGGTTTTAAATGTTTCCAGTGAAGGAGACTCCACAACCCCCCTGGGCAGCCTGTTCCAGTGCTCTGTCACCCTCACTGTGAAGAAGTTCCT
>JAOXOE010027370.1:0-18586 GCA_028565055.1 Phoeniculus purpureus
TCCAGTCTAAATCTACCCAGCTCCAGCTTTGCTCCATTCCCCCTAGTCCTGTTGCTACCCACCATCCTAAATAGTCCTTCCCTAGCCTTTTTGTAGGCCCCTCTCAGATACTGGAAGGCCACAATAAGGTCACCTCTGAGCCTTCTCTTCTGCAGACTGAACAGCCCCATTTGCTTCCCACTCTACTAACAATCCCCACGAGCACTTTCACTGACAGCACTCTCACAAGTTTACACCAGATCAAGTGCTTCTTAACCCTCCTAAGTCTGAGGAGACAGACTGGGGGATGCGCAGTCCCTATTCAGAGCAGGAACCACCAGTGTCTCTGGAAAAGCATTGAAGGGAAAGCTGCCCCAAGCCAAGAATCCACAGGCCAAAGCTGTGTGACTTTCTAACACCCGGAGAAAGAACATTTGACAAATGTCTTCTCTGCGCTGACCCTCTAGGGGTGTTTCACCTGTCAGTTGTTCGTAGGATACTATAAACGCTTTCCTTTTCTAAAGCAATGGAGATGCCTTTCCACTGTTACCTTGATGAACACGAAGTTGCAGTGAGTTTTTACCAAAGCAGACAATGTTATAGAGGTTATGATTACAGCTCTGACACACAGAGATAAAAGCCATGTGTCTGAGCACCAAATGTGCAAACACTTCTTGGTCCACACTTCTGGGAGCATTGTGTATTTCTGGACTAGAAAGGAGCAAAAGGGATAAATAACATTGCTGACAGGTTGCACAGCTTTTCTCTTTGCCAGAAGTTTTGACTTTCCACATTGGGGAACTAGAAGTTACTGAACAACAACCCACTACCACCTGGTTAAGAGAGAGCAGTGTACAACAAAGAACCACCAACAGATGAGCGCCCAGTACACACAACCATTTCATTCTGTGTTTATTTAATAGCAGTTAAAGAACCAAAATGCAGAGCAGTGCTCTCTATCACAGCTGTGCCTCCTGGCACTGCAGACCTTGGTCCCTGTGGAAAGAAGCTCGGTGCAGTGCTCTCCCTGGCACACCTGAGGTGTACCACAAGAATCTGCCTTTTAAAGCTCAAAGCAAGAAGCAAGTCTCATCTGAAACAGAAGTACAAAGTACTGATTTATATTGTAAGGTTATTACAATTGTTTGACTAAAGAGAAGGTCCATCACACCGGACAATTTCTTCCCTAAGAACAATTTCCCTACTTCTGGTCATCCATTATTTCAGAAACCCAGGCAGATATTTTTCAGTGAGGTTGCCAGTCCTGTGACACTGTCGAATGCTGTTGCACAGGTAACAAAAGGATCGGGCAGCATCACTAAAATACTTCATAAACCTACGTCAGACCTTTTGCAATCGGTTATTAGCAATGTGAGGCAGACGGGAACATGTGAAATGTGACTTGAACACACAATGGAGCTGAAAGCCAAGACTGTAAACGTCGCTGCTTCTACCACTGTTAGTGACAAGGCTGGTTCAGAAGAGCAAAGACTGGGAATAGTTCATCCCCAAATACTACTAAACTCAGATGTGAGCCAGCCCTCTAGAGACCTGCCATCAACAGCTGTCTGAGGTGCATTAAGAATGTAAACTCTAAAAGCTGGATTTAGAGAAAACAAAAGGGCCTGTATGGTTCACATTATTACTTCAGCTCAATTTTAAGTCACTTAAATTCAACATCAGACACTTAAAAAGAGGTGTTCAGTGTTCAGTGCATGCTGTTCCCATCACGAACGTTTAGAACACTTATTACCTTCCAACAGCACATGTTGTTCTCTGCACTCCGGCCTGCACACCACACGCAAAGTCACAAAGGAAACAGACATGCTGACGTAAACCGGGGCTGTTCGTCATGGGGGTTAAACCCAGTAAGGAGAACCAACTGCATTTCCTCCTTTCCTTCTCCTGCCCGCAGGCTCATGCATAACCCAGGTAACATCTAGCTCGTTCCTTGTCTTCTAAAGAGTCAGGTAATACTTCTGGGTTCACACACGTTTTCAATTATCTGTTGAGTTCAAATATTCACACAGCTCTAAACCTGCAGCAATTCCTCACGCAGTTACCTAGTACTCAGCATCTGCCCAATCACCACCTCCACTTGAGCACTACGGTGATCGGCACAGTCTCTACAGGACAACTAGTACTCTGGTACATGAATTGCACCCATCACCTTGTGTTCTGCAAGGCTGGTAACTCTCTGCTGTTACTTTATGCGAGACGTCGCTCACAGATCTCTTGTGTCCTGTTTTGCAAAGTAACAGCAGTGGGACTGGCAAAGGCAGGTGAAGTTCACTCTGGAGCCCTCACCAATACTGCTCTTAGGGAGCGTTGAGAGCAACTGCTTCATGTAACAGTGGTTTTTCACATAGGAAGGATTTATGTTTTACATGAAGCCCATTCAAGAGCAAACATGAGCAGAGGTGCAACAGCATTTGCCTTTTTTCAGTCCACATCCAAAACGCTCATGCTAGAGATACTGAAGAGCAATGCTAAGGTGCTTGGCAGCGCAAGCGGGCAACATGAAATCTTTCCCAGCCAGCTGCAGGCAGCCCGACAGATCCTTTGCAGATTTATGAAGAACAGAGACAGAAATGGAAACTGCACAGATTTGACAGTCTGCAGATGTTTTCTTCACTTGCATCGTTTGCACAGGGGTTTGAAATCAAACTGCACACAGCAGTGAGAGAGACAAGAGCACAGTTACAAACACAGATCTGGAGAAGCAGATAAATACCACAAACAAAACACTTACTCACAGCTGCGCTGTTACTCAGTGGAAGTTCTCTGGAAGAGGCAGGAGTTTTACCTCAGTGGTTCCAGACAGTGCATTTCAAAAATAAACCAGTTTAAACAATTTCAAAGTCTGTAGTCAGCCCAGCCCAACCACAGAGAAACGGAGCAGGTTAAAAGGGATTCTCCTAACCCTTCATGAAGTGTCACACAGTGCAAATGCAGGATGAGATACTGTCCCATGCCAAGAAACACACTAATGTCAGTCACTTGCTCAACATAACACAGAATGTGCTCACACAGAGATTTCTTCTTGAATTAAACGTAAATATCCCAAGGAGCTGGACAACACAGACAAAGTGACAGACGACACGTAATGCATCCTTGCGTCAAGAACATGGCAACAGAGTGCAATGAAAACCTCTCCGAGGAGCAAGGCTCTTGCTCTCCCTATAAAGAACACACAAACAAATTAACACAGTGCAGCAAGTGGATGTAGAGATCTCTATTCTCTAAAGAACGTTCCGCCCCTCTTCTGCAAACGCTAGTGCCGTGAATTCACACTCTGGCGAAAAGATGTCATCTTCAAAACGAACCTCATGTTTATCTGTGATTCTTCCTGCTCTGTTGGTTCTGGTGATATATCCTGGGGAATCAGTGAGGAAAGATCACTTGAAGAGAGCCATCCATCATGCACTCAAATGGGTGCACACCCTGTAAACCGCAGTGATCCATTTCCCGTTAGCATCACACGGGAGAAGGCCACAGCATTCCCAATAGCAATTCTCACGGCCTCTACAGATGGACAATAAGGGTAGAAACCCCAGCAGGACAAATGTACTCGGTAGAACATCAATAAGTAACAGCTTTAATGTGTGTGCGTCCTGTTACAACTCGACACCACCACACGTAAGGACATGTTGAACAGCAGTGCTGAAAGATGAATTCAGCTTTCTACACGACCAAGCTGCTCTGCTCCTTCTGGGTTACTGGGAGTGCGGTTTGGAAAGCAGGAGGGAAAAAAAGGAAGGAGTTATTTTATATTACAACATTCCTTAAAAAAAAAAATCTGATTACATTTAACAAGAAATGCTTCTCGGGTTCTATTTGCCATATCAACGAGAGATGACATTTTTAAGTCAGTCTCACCCCAAGCTCTCGAGATTTTTAAGATCACACCCAAAACCATCATGTACTCTTATGGAACAGACTGCCCGAAAGCAGCCTGTATGTGTCTCACAACTAAAGGGAAAAGGCAGACACTCAGTGACAGTAATTAAATGATGGAAACCTAAATGAAATCAGATCAAACAATCATGTGACAGGTCTGATGTGCACACCACTGGGGAAGTCCTCTGACCTGGGTTATGTTAGGCCAGTCTAAAGGAATGTGGTCTCTCTTGACTTCAGCACAGCATCTGACACAGTCTCCCACAGCATCCTCGCAGCCAGGCTGAGGCAGTGTAGTCTAGGTGATCGGGTAGTGAGGTGGATGGTGAACTGGCTGCAGGACAGAAGCCAGACAGTAGTGGTCAATGGGACAGAGTCTAGCTGGAGGCCTGGATCTAGTGGAGTCCCCCAAGGGTCGATACTGGGACCAGCACTATTCAATCAATTCACTGATGACTTGGATGACGGATTAGAGTGCACTGTCAGCAAGTTTGCAGATGACACAGAGCTAGGAGGAGTGTGGCCGACACCCCAGCAGACTGTGCTGCCATCCAGCGGGACCCGGACAGGCTGGAGAGCTGGGCAGGGAGAAACTTCATGGAATATAACAAGGGCAGTGTAGAGTCTGGAATCTGGGCAGGAACAACCCCAGGTACCAGTATGGGCTGGGGGCTGACCTGTTGGAGAGCAGTGTAGGAGAAAGGGACCTGGGGGTCCTGGTGGACAGCAAGATGACTGTGAGCCAAGAGGGCCAACGGCATCCTGGGGTGGATCAGAAGGAGGGTGGCTAGCAGATTGAGAGAGGTTCTTTTCCCCCTCAGCTCTGCCCTAATGAGACCACATTTGGGGTATCGTGACCAGTTCTGGGCCCCTCAGTTCAAGAAGGACACAGAGCTGCTGGAGAGAGTCCAACACAGAGCAACAAAGATTATGAAGGAAGTAGAACACCTCCCTCATGAGGAGAGGCTGAGGGAGCTGGGGCTCTTTAGCTTGGAGGAGACTGAGGGGTGACCTCATTAATGTTTATCAATATTTGAGGGGTGGGTGTCAGGAGGATGGAGCCAGGCTCTGCTCAGGGGCACTCAGTGACAGGACAAGGGGCAGCAGGTGTGAGATGGAACAGAGGAGGTTCCACATCAATGTGAGAAGGACCTTCTTCATGGTGAGGGTGCCAGAGCCCTGGCAGGGGCTGTGCAGGGGTGTTGTGGAGTCTCCTTCTCTGGAGACATTTAAAACCTGCCTGAATATGCTCCTGTGCGACTTGGTCTAGGTGATCCTGCTCTGGCAGGGGGATTGGACTAGACGATCTCTCGAGGTCCCTTCCAATCCCTGATGTTCTGTGATTGAAACTCCGTTTTCAAAAAAAGGGGGAAAAGAAAGACCTGGGAGGCTCCAGGCCAGTCAGTCTCAGCTCTGTGCCTGGTAAGATCCTAGAGCAGATCCTCCTGAAGGCTCTGCTAAAGATGCAGGTATGCTAGAGACCAAAGTGGATGGCAAACTGGAGGGCTTTTTTTTAGAGTCCTTTTTCCCCCCTGATGACTCTGAACATTTGCTGTTCTTTGTCTTTTCCCATAGCATTAGGGCCCATTAAGCTGTCCTGTTAACAGCCTCTCCATTACAGCCTGCAGACATTGTTTCTGAGCAACAGCCCAGTCAGAAGGTCTCTACAGAACTGGCACAGGTGCAGCACTGAGGGACACTGAGGAATTTCCCTGAGAACACAGCCTCTAGTTCCAGTGCCACTATCCCAACCCATCAGCAGGGCAGGAGGCAGGGCAGCCAGAACTCAGCTCTGTCTCTCTTCGGTTGTTACGGTGTGTGACTGACTCTGTTACAGCGCTTCACAGTGAGAAGGAAGATACTGCGTGTGGAAAAGTGTGATAGCAAATCACAGGGCAAATGAAGCAACCAGACATTTTGCATTTGGTACCTGAACAGCCCGGAAACACCAACAAACCTTCTCATCAGTTCCTCCTGAATTTTAATACAACCAATGTTGTACTCGACATCGTTGCCATCCTATACTAGAACAAGCGTACTAGGTACCAGGTTTCATTAGAGACATTTCAGAACAAAAGATCAAGCCAACCAAATCTGAACACACATTTATACGGATGTCTGTACAGAAAGAAATGGGGAAAACAAGGAATTACAGAGAAGACATCAATATTATTTAACTGTCTGCTCCGTCTCTGAGATACCCAGAAGTAAGAAACGGAGATTAAAAAGAAAATCCCTCAACCTGGTGCACTGAGCTCAGAACCCAGTTTGGGATCAATCTGCAAGGGAACAGCACTTTCTGTATGTGGTCCATCACACAGGCACTGCAGCTCTACACTGACCAGCCATAAAAGATCACAGAAGCAGCAGAGCTCACAGTGTGAAAAACGGAAGGTAGATTTTCCCTCTCTTCTCCCGAAGGCTGGCAAAGATCAGTGAAATGAAACACTGCCCAAGGCAATTGTTCACAGCAGTTTGGCCATTAAAGTCCTGTCATCTGGTGACCCAGCTGACTGCATTAAACCCAGGCTAAAGGACAATGTCATCTTTCTTTTCCTTTGGATAGCATGACTTTGCATCTTCGGCACAGATGGAAGACAGCCCCTCTGGCCTTCTGGTTTCCCCTGTACCCTTTACTGCAAACCAGTCAGCTGCTGTGAACCTTTCACACTGGTTTGGCCCTAGCAGCAGTGAAGCAGTGTGAAACAGCTGAAAGCCAGCAAGCTTTCTCCCTTCAGAGTGTTCAGTCAGTATCTGTCTAACCAGACATGTACTTAATGATGAAAAAGATTCACAGGCAAGCACCTACGTCAACTCAAAGTTTAATTAGCTTTTAATAGCCAAACTACATGAAAAGAAGTAAAAACACAATTCAAAAGTGTCGCCACTTGAACTAGAACTGTTTTCTCTGGTGCCCAGCCACCCCTGGGTCTTGCTGAGGTCTGTCCTACCCCACTGAAGGGTAGCATGCAACAAACACATCTTCCTGACCGCTGTTTTAAAATAAAGACATCCAAACATCCTCTACTTACAAACTGAACACACAGTGTTTTTAAACAAACAACAGCAACAACCAACCCAGGTTGCAAAACTCTGTTCTCAAATTCACTGCCAAGGTTGGCACCTCATACAATTCACACACTGCTGAAGACGTGCACATGTGAGGCCCCTACGAGACTCCCCTGCAGTCCAAGCCCTGACCAGTGTGTTGACAGAACATCTATTTACTGCCTCCTGACGGTTTAATCTTCTCATGTAGCATTAACGCATTTGTTTGCTCAAATCACTTATTTTCAAGAAGAAAAGCTACCACTACATAGACCCCTTTATTAAGGTTATAGTGAAAGAGAAGTTTTCAGAAGCAATTGGAAATGGAATCCACAAAGTCAATAGAAAAGCGATCTTCAGTGTAGGCCATGTCATGTAAATCCTGTATGGAAAGGAGAGCAGAACAAGCTCTTGTCCTAGCACACCGCATTAAATGTGCTGGTGCACAGTTTGTTGCTGCTTCCAGAAACAGAAACTGTGCCTTTTAAGAGCCACACCTAGAACACTTGTGGGCACTATCCAACCCACCAAGCTCGTATGGAATGAAATCAAAAGCTCAAGTTTAACAAAGAAAAATCTTAAACAGAAATCAGTCTGTTTGTTATTCAAACACCCATCTTCAGCATAACTGTGCTCTCATTCTTCTCCCAAAGGCAGTCGGCTGGACTGCCAGTTATTGCGTGGAACTGCTTAGGCAGCAAGACCCTTAATGGGAGATACTGGCACCATTTTAAAGTATGAGAGAAATGCAGCCTGGTAGCCGAAATGGAGATCCTGTCCTCAGGATTCCCCAGTCCAAAACACTTGGTGTCAGACTCACACTGAGGACAAATCACAACTTTGCTGACGGCAACATAACAACCACGACTGTAGAAGTACTCATGAAATTACCTAACTAAACTAAAGGCTTCCCTGCAAACACCTTATCATAAGATGTATGCCAAGCGCCTGCTTTCCTTCCTTAGAGAGAACAGTTCATTCTGCACTCGGCATCAGTCTGACACTTCTGGTGTCAGACACCCATCTGTCACCTCCTTTTTCTTGTGTAATCTGCTCTGTACTGAAGAGAACTCGCACGCTGGCTTCTTCAGTCTTGTCTACTGACTCAAGAGAGTGACCTCTTCCTAATACTGGGGGCAGTGATGGTTGTAATCAACCATGGGCAACTGCATGTGCCTAGGTGAGCAAAACTCACTGGCAGCAGCATTTGCAGGACTGTAATAAAACAGCCTTCAAGAGGGCTTCTCCCGCTTGTGTTTCCCAAGAACTATTCAGCTGCAAATAAGCAGCAAGAATGTTGTTTCATATAACCTACCTTTATAAAAAATGCAGTCTAAGAGCATGTTCTCTGCTCTGCCTAGATGAAGACAGTCTGGACTATACAGGCTTGCTTACTAAAGAGCTTTGGAGGATGCGGCAACAGACTCATTTCAAGGACAAATCAAAAGAACAGTACCTTTGTCTTTCCGAGTCTAGCAGGGCTCTTCTCAACTAGAGACACTTCGTTTCTACCAACCAAAAGAGACATTCTGCTTCTGACGGTGCACAGCAGTCAGCATCAAACCAGCTGCGATGCCTGAGGTGGCAGCATGCACAGCTAGAAAGCAAGCTGCATCCCAATCCCAGTGCCAAGCACCTCTCACACACTCATCCTCACAGCAACCCTAATCAGAAAATCTGACACAGCTGCTGTTTAATGGGATAACAGAGCAAATTCAAAACACCAATCAGCCACAGTAAGAAGATTGACTGTTCCTAGAAAACACCAGGTAGAATTACTTCTTCTGAACTCTTGGCATGTGGATAACGCAGTCTGACAAGCAATTCTGTTGCAACAGAACTCAGTTTAAACGAGTTTTTACACAGCAGGGTCAGAAACGCTCCTGCAGCTGCAGTTACAGACAAGCACAGGCTTTACATGCGGGTGTGCGGTGAGCAGCTCAGTCTACTCAATGAAAAGATACAAATGCAGCTCCTAGCAGTGAGAGAAGTCAGAACTGTGAATGACTTAGGATGCATGAAGTAGTATATTTTAATCTAAAACAACAGTTAAAGCTCCTCTTTTTGCCCCTCCTCTTCCCATTCTGTTCACACTACCTTCCTAGCAAGATCAGCAGTCAGTGGTTCTACAATGAGGGGCTAACACACTGGTGTTTAACAGACTTTCAGCTGCAGAAGGTGAAGAGCAAAATCCATTTATGAGGCAAGGGATGTGCAAAGGATAAACAAGAAACCATGGAAAAGGTAAAAAGAACAATTATGTTCTAAACTTCATTTCCAAAATCAGCAACTGTTGAACTCTGTTACAAACACACAGTCAGCACGAGCTGGCTGCACGTGAGCGCAGTGCACTGCTTTAATGAAAGCACAGACGTGTAATCATCACTGAATCACTTTAATTATTCAGCTACCAAAACTACTTAATGATATAATTACAACTGTACCTTAGCCGACACACTAATGGGAACCTTTCCAGCCTTGTAATTTGCATTTCACGATCTCAGCATGTAAGCTCAGAGACACAACCCCGACACCTTGTACAGCGCTGCACGTGTGCGTATTGAGATCCACAGTTTTCCTTCCAAGCTCAGAGCTGGGCACTGCTTGTGCTTCACAGAAAGAAAACCACGAGCCAAGAGTTCTCCTACCACAGACGCAGAAGACACTTGCTGCAGCAATGCACTGGCTCTCAAGAAGCCAGCAGAAACTACAGTCATCTTCTTGGAGATAGGTTCACAAGCCAGACCATCTCCTCCACACTCCAGGTTCCCAGGGAAGTTGTGAATGACCCTATTTCTGCTTGAGCTACAAGTCCTGTCCTGTTTTTCCACATGTTTACAGCATGATCTCAGGCACAGCAACCCGGCTTACAAGATTCAAGCAGCAGCTGCAGAGAAGCAACACCCTGACACCAATGCAAGCTGAAGCTTCCCAACTTTTCTGCTGGTTGAACAAGGTGCTCTTTCCCATTGGCCCTGCGACGAATGTGCCTTAAAAACAAGTGTTCCTCAATGACTCAATTCCCTGCACTAAACTACTGCAACAGTTTGTGTGCAGCTTCTGAGAAGCGCCACTGAAAATTTAAATAAGAGAGGGAAACTGATTCATTAAGTCTATTTCTCCTGTATTTCTCTTTGTACGTTTGGTCTCCATTTCCAAAGGCAGCCTGAGATTGCCCAGGTCTGCAAACAGCAACAACAATGAAGCAAACATTTGACAATGATGATGCAAAGCCTCTGAAAACCCGTTACCTTAGTAACCATGAGAACCAAGGAGAAGAACATGTTAAACAGCACTAATAAACACCAAGCGTCATCCTCAAACACTGCTCACAGGGCAAAAGCAGCAGTGCATCTTCACACAACTTCAACTTCCAAGTTAAATCAAAAATAATTACCTAGATGAAATCAAATTAGTCATCACGTAGGGAAAAATCCTTCTTGCACAATCCACTCAACATTTTGGAGCTGTACATTGAAAGCAGTTGCTATTCCACGGTCCTGAGTGCAACCAGGTGCCCAGAAACAGGCTCGTCTCCACAGCGTAAGATGATCTACAACAGGAATGAGTTGGCAGGTTACACAAGAGCAGATTTTCCCAGCCATATGCACAAGGAAGGCCATCTCAGAAGAAAACCGGTCAGGCAAATGAGGCCCTCTGGGTCTGTTTCTTTCGACATGGCTCTCTGTGTTCACTTCTTCTTGTTGCCTCAATCACAAAATCATGTTTTGGGAGAAAAGACGCCACAGGAAACCACAACTTTTGAAAAATAAAAAAGGCTTCCTACAGTATTAATTGTGGTGAATTTCTGTAGCACACACACCAGTTTTATCATCGTATTATAACAAATGAGCTGTGAGTTTGCACATATCACCAGAAATTGTTCCTTTCCAAGCTTTCCCCTAAGCTATCATCTCTTGCTTCATACCTTTAGACCAGTTTCACACACAGCTCCTGTCTGGCCTTGTGTAGCCTTGGCTGCCGCCCTGAGCAGTCAGCCGTCTCACCCCTTGGCCAGCCCTTTGAAAGGTTCCCCCAGTACATAAGGCAGCAGACTCCCTGCAGTGAGCCTACTGTGAAGAAGCAGCAATGCAACCCAAGTTAACTTAAATCAGACCATTTAATCTCAGCCCCCCAAAGCTACTCCATGGATCTCACTCCTTCACTGCAGAAGATGAGAAATGGCTAAAGCAGCAATTCCAGGTGCTCCAAGAAATTCCAGTCTCTTACGGAGAATGATGCCAATTGCTAAGCACTCCCAGCTATCACACAAGATGATCAGAAGACTTAAGGGTAGAGCTGATCATAACAACTGTTCTGCAAGGCACTTCCAGAGAGTTCAAAGTAAATAAAGCTGTCAGAAGTGGTCTAAGAGGAGCAGCTCAGCCAGTAGCTAAGCCACTGCAAAGCAAGGATTAGAGGATAAGCATGGTCCAATGTGCCCAAGGCCTGGAGCTTTTTTAAAGGTGAGTGTTTAGGCAGGGAACAGCCTCTAACACATGAAAAGGCTTGGATGGACTATTCAGTAGCTAAGCTTCAACTCAGGGCCTTCAGAAAGCCATTTGTTAGAAACAAAAGGCCCTCTAAAATCTTTAGATTTTAAAAGTGGTATCTTCCTAGGAGCAGGGAAGCTGGGAACTTTCACCTTTGATGCAAGTGTTTTTGGAGGTGAGGATGTGCTCTGGGGAGGAAAGCACAATACCATCCTCACAGCTGCAAGACATTGTACAGTGTCCAAACTCTCTCTGGCAAACGACTTGCTATCACAGGAGATGAAGACTCCTCAAACTTGTATTCAGGACAGCAACACCATCAGCTCTGTAAACGGAGGCCAGTCAGAGCTGTAATAGGATTGCTGTCACAATGACATATGTGGGGAGCAGGCACGAACTCACCCAGTACAGAAAAGCAGCTCACTGCGACCCTACCTCTATGCTCCCCCTCCCAAACAAAAACCATTGCACAGCACCCTGACACTGAACAGCATTGCCAGGCTCAGGCCAGCTGCATTCAGGAGATGGCACCTCCTCAACATAAGTAATTCCATCTCTGCAATAGCACCATGAGAAGACAAACACAAGCAGATGCCAGTTGTTCGCCTACTTTCCCTTCTAGAATGACTGCTCTCCTATACATAAGGTGAGCTGCAGCCACTGTACCTTCTGACTGGCTGATCTGTAGCTGCTTTTATCTGGGAACAAAGGATACATCAGATCTGTTTATGAGAGACGTGCAGTACAGTTGGACCTAAGAAAGCACAAAACACAGGCCTGTACTCTAACTGCTCTGTCATCTGCACAGGACGTGGGCTCAGCTGTTCACCCCACATACTGGGAGAACAAGACTGTCAGTTCCCTGCAAGCTGAGCTGTAACTGCTCCATAAAGCTCTTTTAAAGGAACAGTAAACATCTGGATCAGAGCAGCCACGCATCAGTTTCCTACTGCCAAACACAAACCTGTGTCCAAATACCTAGGAGTTCCAAGCCTGAAATAAAAGTCTCGAGTTCTTAATGTTTTTCAGCTCAGAGAAAATCAGTTCTGCAGGAATGAAAAAAATCATCCCTTCTCAAGGCAGTTCAGATCAGTTACTCCACTGCCAAGCTGAAAACACCTGGCAGCCACCAAGCACAACCCAGCTGGCACTACTTTTACAACTGTTTTCTTAAACTCAGTGCAATTTCAGGACTGACTGAAAACACCTGAGAAGCAGGCTGGTAGTGCATACCGCTTCCCACCCAGAGCAAGGCACAAAGCTGCCCATATACACACGTGCCATTAACAATATGGAAGCGATGTCTGTACGCCTGCCCAGCTCACAGAAGTCCCACACTAATCCCAAAGGACAATGTCTCTACTGAACAGCGGACGCCTGTTTGAGAACACCTCCCAGTATACTGGGCATTAATGCTTTTAAAAAAACCACTCCCTGTGTTGCACCACAACAGCCAAGACTGGTGTTCACTCGGGGGTGAACTGGATCAAAGAATTGTTCTGCTTCAAAAGTGACCTGGCAAAAATGAAGTGTTTTTCAAGGGGCTCAGCCCCTCTGCTGGCTCCCAGCACATGCCAAAGAGCAGCACAAGCTGGGGAACTGCTGAAGGTGGGCTGTGGAAATGAGCATGTGAGGGCTACTCCACCAGCACGTGACGGTGCTGTCACAGGCTCACTCACCCTTCCTTATTAAGCCACATCACAGATTTTTAATTACAGCATGCAACTTCAAAAAGACAGTAAGGAAATCTCAAGTGTGCCTGACTCAATAGCTTCTACATCAGTGTTCAGCAGGCACCCTGCCAGTGGCTCCAGCAAGAGATGAATCCCATATACATCCAGGACCGTGTTGAAAAGCTGCCGATGACAGCTCCTCTACCTGTGGGAAGCAGCTCTGAGAGCGGGTGGGATAAACAGTTTTCTAGCACCTTCTACTCTGCAGTGACTCCTGAGAATTACCTCTGAATATCACGTCCTCAGGAAATAACGGGGCCTATCACTGCACTGGGGGACTGCAATCTCTTTTTACAGGTGTGACCTGTCTCCTCCCGACACACACACTTTACTTTTTCTTCACCAGACATGTGGAACTACAAACGTCTTCTCTGAACGCAGAGATTCAGGGCAAGAAAGAATCAGCAGCTGCAGAGGACGTGGCCATTTGCATGTGCCTGTACCTTGTACCCAACGTGCACCAAAGTAAAGGCAAGACAGAGGCTTCTGCAACGTAACTAAGGCAGTGATCAGAGTTCAAATCTACCCAGCACCCAACCACTAAGCAAACACTGGGGGATTTTCAAACAGAGAAAGGCTTGTTGTCAATTAAGCAGAACAATAGTAAATATTCCTTTTGCAATTAAGAACCTGGGTTTTCTCTCACACAACAGTGGGGATTTCTTCAGTAGGCTTAATTCACTTCTGCTCCCCCACCTTGCCCCACCAAAAGGCTTAACAGGCCCCACACCACAGCAGCTGTTCCCCCCAGCAATCTCAGACTACACAAAGAGCACTATTAGACACCCTTTAAAAGATATTTCAGTTACATTTATCACCCCCCCCAGTACTGATGGGCATGTCCCAGAAGACAACAAGCAAACACCAGCCACAGATACAGGCACCCCAGCAACACCATAGCCTGTGTGTCAGGAGAGCCAAACTCCCTCCAACATTTAAGAAACACATAATTTGATGAGTCTGTTTTACAGCTTGCCACAGGCCAACCAGCTGATTGAGGCCAATGTCTCCAGCAGCATTCTTATCTGTAAAGGGTAACAATTGTTTGGCAGAAACAAAGGAGAGCTCAACAGGAAATCAACCAGCTCTGGACAGATGGTCACCGAATCAGGTTTCACCCCTCCCTTCTCCAAAAATAGCCTTAAGAGGCATTTTCTGTAACCAAGCAACGCCCCACAGGAAGGCATAACTCTTCTCCCGCCGTGTTCCTCCTCCCCGCTGACACACACACACACACACACACACACACACAAACACATTTCAATCCATTCAGGCAGTAGTCTGTAGGCTTGTTTATTTTCTAACTAGCAGGTAGGGTGATTTATTTCCTGCACTGACAATGGGGTTCTGATGCCCAATGCCCACTACCCACTTGGCCTTGTTTCAGGCCAGAAGCTGAAGCCATACTGTGAGATGGTGGGGGTTACAAGCAGGGGCCCAGTGCTCGTTAGTAACCCCTCCATGTTTGTACAAGGTTCCCTGAAGCCCTGAGAAATTACTCCCCGAGGAAATGAATTCCTGGTTACTGCTTTATATAAAACTGACACGATCCGGCTCACCCCAACAAAAGAGGTGATCCATTTTTACAAAGGTCATCATAAAAGCCTCCACCTACTGTCATCCCTAAAACTCTATAAAGTTTAATCCCCAAAAGGCACCGCCACACGTGTAACATAACATACAGACCAGGGGACTGCTGGATCACTTGGATTGTCAAAGCATTAAATCACTAGTGAATTAGCCACTCTAAACTAGGATCAGCCACTTGCGGTATGGGATGAGTGGGAAAAGATAACCAACACTTACTGTCCTGCTGGGCCAGGGGAGGAAAGAAAGGAGGGGAGCACGAAGAGAAGAAAGAGACCCACTTGGCTGTTTGTGGAGAGGCAGGAGGAGGCGGAGAGGAGCAGAACACCAAGGAGCAAAAGACTGCAGCTCTGAAACTCAGATTGGTGTCCAGAGAACAAACCGGTTTGTCTGACCCGCTGTGGCACAAATGGCCAGCAGGCCACAGGGATGCAGTTAAATGCAGCCCCACAAAGAGCAATCTGCAATAGAATTTTTAAAAAGAGGAACAGTTACAATTGCAACCCTCAGAAAAATTAAACGGAGAAGAAAAATGTCTCCGCTTGACAGTGAAGTGGAGGATCGTCCTTTACAAGCGAAGAGCCTGGATTTGCACCAACACAGACCACTAAAACATATGGGGGGAAGAAAAGGCAGCATGGGAGAAGGGGAAAGGTTGCGACAGCACGTGGCCTGCAAACACATTGTTTACTCCCTCATCTACCACTGCTTTATCCAGCCAAAGACCTTCTGCAAGACAGACCAGGCCATTTCACAGGGTGCTCTGTAGCCTTGTTTCACACCAACACATGTGCCAGTCGGCGACACTGTGGTGCGCAACCCCCCACTGCAGGCTGCTCCGCAAAGGGCCTTGGACTTTCAAAGCCATTTCACCACAGAGCTGTTTCAGTGGAGACGCTGCTCTGCTCTCTGCACGCAGCAACCAGAGCTCTCAGTGAAACTGGAGACGGAGACATTTTAATTCCACTAATTAAAATTAAGTTAGTTGAAATTAACCAGAAGATTTGAGCACAAAAGCCAAACTACTAACCAGATAACTGCTCACTCCTGTGCCAATAACACAACTTGGTCTGCTGTGTTTAAAGCTTACTGACAGAAGCAGGAAGCTCAGCAGCTCCAGGTCCTAGCAGGAGACTTGAACTAAGGACACCCAGACTTAGTCCTGCAGGATCCTACCAGCTAATCACTACTGTAATACAGCGCTCAAAGAACTCCCAGGCAAACCACCATCCTTGTTTTAGAGACACGGAAATCAAGGCAGTGAGCAGCCATGTGTCTTCTCTCAGGGGCAGGACTTGCAAGATAAACCTGATTTTCTGAAGACTCAAGTCCACTGAGTGTTCTAATACAAGGTAATTGCTCTTTATGTAAACTCATGGCCAACACAAACATTTTCACAGCTGTTTCTCCCTGCCTCTTCACAGCTTCATGTAGCTGAAACCCAATTTTTTACTAAAACCAGTCTCTTTGATCAGACATGACAGTTATCCCAGAGTTACTCAGGAACAGACAAGTCCGTTTTTTCTAATGCATTCAGAATTTGACTAAAGAAACATGAAAAAATGAAAGCCTTTCTCTGATGCACGTTAGCCATTTGGCTACAGCATGGTAAGTGAATCATTGACTGTGACAGTGTTCCCCAGAATGTCTTTGTCAAGGGTGTGAAATACACCACAGCACCAGAAGACCAACACTTCTGCTTGTGCACAACCCATCATACAAGAAGGAAAACCTGCGCTACAGCTTTGCATAAGCATTTATCATCGTTTCAGAAGAGGCCTTTTCTGTTATGCTCACAAATGTATGCCCTCTACACCATCTGCCATAATAAGACACAGATAACCACACACGGAGGAAAGGAGAAAGCTGCTTCCCTCAAGTATGCCTTTGGGCTTTACTCAGCGGTCAAAAGAACGTCCGTGTTCCTTGGCTGAAGTGGAACCCCCAGACACAGGGCACATTCTCGACTGAAATGTAGAAGGACATTGGTTTACCACACATCTCCCCCTATGAGGTGAGGCCCAAGGAGCTGGCCTTCCAGTGTATTTTTCTTTAAAAATAAAAAAAATCACAGTCTATTTACTTTGATCTCTCGGCTCCCAAACTGTACATTTTGAATCTAGGTCTTCTAACTCTAATTACCAGATTACATTTAACTCCACATTTTATCTTGAACTCAGACACTCTCCAGTGAAATAAGACGTGTATCTGTAAATGATCCAAACAAATGCCCTCCTTCTGTGTCATGAAGCATTGTAACAGCAATAGGTCACATTCCTAACACAGGAACAATCCTCAGGCACCTCTCATATGCTCTGCTCAGACGTACTAAGCTTCAGTTAAAAACAGGCCTTCTCAGTAGCAAGCAGCTCTGCAGCAGCAGCAATGGAACCCAACAATCAGTTCAACACAAAAATGGTACTGAAATCATAACAGTTGTTTCTCCTCAGTGAGAGATTTGAAGAGGAAACAATAAAGAACAGCGATCATCATTTTAAACCTCTGCTAAGCAACAACAAATCTAGCTGTACAAACAGAGAAGGAACTATAACCTATCAGGGACAGGTGACCCAGTACTGACAGCAGATGGTTCATCGCAAGCCTCATTTCTGAAATAAAGACAACTACAATCCAAATACTGTCCTTCACAGGACTGTAAGAGGACACTGCAGTTGGCTGTCACTCACCAGGATGGCACTAACTAGTTTCAAAAGAGACCATATCTCTTAAACTACGTTCTCCTCATGCATTCAGAGTCAGAGCTATTTCCCCTGGCACACACAATGCCAGCACAGACTCAAGAGTCACCAGTATGTTCTCTTACATCTACGCAGTGGCTGAAAGAAGCACAGTTTGCTGATGTATTTCAGATCAGAAAGGCCCTGTGACAACACACAGAACAGATCCCATTTTCAGCAATTTCTTTTAATGAGAAATGTCTCAGTCCTTCCCAGCACTTTGGGAGAGGGAGCACAACATTGTTTTAAGGACTTCACTCCATGGCCAGCTCCCATCCAGGCATAGGACCTCAAACACGCTGGGTTGGTGTCCTTGGGGCAAAGGGCTAGTTATGAATCACACACCAGTTCTGTTCTCTGGTGCCTGTTAGCTTTCTAGTCAACTTCTTCCTAAAACCGAGTTGCTTACGGAACATCCAATTTCTAGTCACTAATTTCTAGTTTTTAATTCTTCTGCTTCATTTTTTATAAAACCTCAACTCCCCCCTGTTTATCCAGGTAACTACTTGGAGCAGAAAGGTGTATGTTGCCATCCAGCCTCCAAACTCTTCATAAATGGAACTAAAAACATAACCTGCTCCTTTCCACACTTGGCTGTTTTCCTCTACATGTGGAGTATGTTCAGTTAGAGCACAGACTGTGGCGGGGGGATTGGACTGGATGATCTTTCGAGGTCCTTTCCAGTCCCTAAAGTTCTGTGATATTTCTCTGAACCCACAGCAGCACCCGTCTTGCAGCTGACATATGGAACCATCACATGAGAACCAACGTCCAGAAGAACAGACCATATGGAGACCCACACAGCTTGGTTATTAGAGGGATGCAATTGAGAGCAGCAGTTCCCAGGCCTGACCAACTCACAAAGTAAGACATAGAAGAGACTGATTGATCTGTTGGTTACCATAAACAAACCTCTCCTTTTACACACACATACACAATATTAGTCCTGAAAAAGGTTCAAAATTAATAATACTGGGCTTATTTCAAGTTTCCTTACAGTAAAACTTCTAAATATGAACATTAACCTTGACTGGGCCCCCCAGTTTAGGAGGGACAAGGATCTACTGGAGAGGGTCCAGCGGAGGGCTACGAGGATGATTAGGGGACA
>JAOXOE010027371.1:0-18585 GCA_028565055.1 Phoeniculus purpureus
GATCTAGGGGATCCTGCTGTGGCAGGGGGATTGGACTAGATGATCTTTTGAGGTCCCTTCCAATCCCTAATGTTCTGAGATCTGAAAGTGGGGGAGCCATGCAGTGTGAAGCAACCAGAACATCTTGGCTCTTATTGTTCCTCAGTCTTGTTGCTGGTGGAGTTGTACTGCTGAAGAAGGTGGTTCTTTCCCAGCAAGGTAATAGCAGTGTACACAGAAAGGTTTTTAATAGTTGAACTAATTTCCCTTTTTGCTTAATAACCTGCTTAGTAGCATTTTAACACCATCAAAGGGCAATTATTTTGCTCAGCCATGCCAGCACAGAGTGCTGGTTGTGAGTCTGGATCTTCACCTGGTTTTAGCTTGCTCACCCCAGCTGTTTTGCAGGAGGCAGTTTCTCCAGGCTCTCCTGACTGTGCAGAGTGTCAGCACTGCCCACGGGCTCCCCTGCCCGTCCTGTCTGATCTGCTCCTCGTGCCTCTACTGATCATATTAAAGATGATCTTAAACATTTTCATTCTGAGTTCGCTCATCAATTGAGGCTTTGTCAGGCTCCCTTAAACTTCCCCCCACAGTATCCCCTGAGAATCCTTAGATTCACAGGCTTTGTTGTCCTGTGGTCTCCATATGGATAATCCTATTATTGTCTGTGAGTTAGACACTGGAATGGACTGGCCAGGGCACTGGTGGAGTCCCCATCCCTGGAGGTGTTTAAGGACAGCCTGGCTGTGGCACTTAGTGCTCTGGTCTGGCTGATGTGGTGGTGTCAGGTCCTGGGCTGGGCTGGATGAGCTCGGAGGGCTTTTCCAGCCTCAATAATTCAGTGATTCACTGATCAGTCTCAGTGCAGGTGTAAAGAAGTGACTGTGTTGCAAGGGGAAGATTCTACCCCATCCCTCATAGTGCTGGTGGTGCTGTGAAATGGTTCCTAGAAAGCACAGGAGTGAGCCAAAAACACAGCTGAGCTGGTGTCCTGTTGCATTGGCAAGAAGAGTGATTGCATGTCCTCAAACTCCCGGAGCTCCCAGCACTGCATCTTGCCTTCTCTAACAAAATGGCATTTTCCTCCCTCAGCTATGGGAAAGAAACAGTGGGGGACAGAAGATCAGGTTTGCCAAGAGCAGTGCATCCCTGTAATGCCAGCATTGTCCCTGACATGGAAAAGATGCCCAATGATCACAATCACAGAGAGTTAGGGATTGGAAGGGACCTGGAAAGATCATCCAGTCCAATCCCCCTGCCACAGCAGGATCATCTAGATCCAGTCATTAGGGATTGGAAGGGACCTTGAAAGATTGTCTAGTCCAATCCCCCTGCCACAGCAGGATCCCCTAGCTCAAGTCACACAGGGACATGCCCAGGTGGGTTTTAAGCATCTCCAGAGATGGAGATTCCACGACTTCCGAATCAGTGGTAGTTATTTTGGACAGATTACTCAGCAAGAAAAATACTGGGAGATGTCTATATGAAACTCCAGAGGTCAGGAGATCTTCTGATCTCCAAATAATGCGGACAGAATGTCCCAGTTCATTTCTAAGCACCATAAGTCTCCTTCTCTGGAGACGTTTAAAACCTACCTGGCCACGTTCCTGTGCTACTTGATCTAGGGGGATCCTGCTGTAGCATGGGGATTGGACTGGGTGATCTTTCAAGGTCCTTTCTGATTCCTAATGTCTGGATCTAGGAGATCCTGCTGTGGCAGCGGGGATTGGGCTGGATGATCTTTCAAGGTCCTTTCTGATCCCTACTCTTCTGTGATTCTGTGAAGGGTTCTGGCACAAAGAGCATTGGAAACACAGGCTTCTGTACAGGGGAAACATAAATGACAACTGGAGAAGAAACTCTACAACCCAAAAGGCACTTTCCACGGAGCCCAGCGGGGCTGGAGACAGCCCTACTTCCCCAGTTTGAATTTTCCTATTCTCTGTGCCCCGCTCACGTGTTGGCTGCGTCTCATTCAGTTGCCCAAAAGCGAGTGGGTAGAAATAGTTTAGATGAAAGGAGAGTGTGTGGCAAGAGATCAAGAAAGTAATTACTGCTGTGATCCACTGTTGGAGCTAAAAAATCTCAATTAAAGGAGAGGATCCACAGGAAAAGCTGTTGGAAGGAAGGAGATGTCTATGTGTGTGCAGACACACTATCACACACTTCTGCTCCTCCTTGTGTTTTCAAGGAATACTCTTGAAATAAGTTCAACAGATCCCCTCCCCACCCTAGACTTTGGTTTCTCAGAAACTTTAGCAGTTGTCTCAGATCTCGCTTTGCACAGAGGTTTTACAGCATCTTTCAGGCTCATCATTTGCATTTTGGGAGGGAGTCTATACAGATCTGAGAAGGAACTTCTTCACGGTGAGGGTGACAGGGCACTGGAAGGGGCTGCCTAGGGAGGGTTGTGGAGTCTCTTTCTTTGGAGATGTTTAAAACCCACCTGGATATGTTCCTGTGTGACTTGGTCTAGATGGTCCTGCTGTGGCAGGGGGATTGGACTGGATGATCTTTGGAGGTCCCTTCCAATCCCTAATGATAAAGCTCACAAGTTGCATTTAAACTGTTGGCTCATCTGTTAGGAATCTGTATCGCACAGGTCTGTGTCACCACCTTGGCTGAGAAATAGCCCTTTGTCCTGCACCATAGGTGCCATGCGTCCCTGGATGGTGCCTTCCAAGCACTGACACGCTGCAAAATGGGGAACTGCAGCTCTTCCCCACTCTGCTTCTACTTGGCAAACAAAACCCCCAATTGACTAGTTGTGTAGTGACCCCTTCTGTGCATTCAGAGTGGCAGTGAGCACCAGGCAGCCCGGCCATCCCAGAGGTCAGGCACAAGGCACCACAGTGGCAGGGAGAACTTGGGGTGGCTTCCTGGGACCACATCTTACACCAAACCTACATGACAGCAGCTGCACTCACACAGGCTTCATGCAGATGTGTGGTGGCATCCCAAGTGGCTTTTTGAAGACAGGTGATGTGAAGCAGCTTGTTTGCCCCATCGTGTTTTCCTCCTGCGCGGAGCACTCAGCCTTAGTGGGTGTCCACAGAGTGTTTTGATGTTGTGGAGCAGTGGGGTCATCACCACCCACTGGGGTGTGCAAGCTCTGAGTGGCAGTCCTTCTGCTGAGGAGCCTCAAGGGAGCATCCTGATGGTAAATAACGAGATAAATAGCGAGATAAGTGGATGGATGGATAGACATAGAAATCCAAGTTGCAATCAAATACACATTGTGAGTGTCTATGACTGCCCTGGGTGTCCTGAGGGGGAAAAAAGAGAGCTACCTGAAGGGACATGGTAGAGAGGTGGGTGCTGGACTTTTAACACAGGTCATTAGTGATGGAACAAGAGGATGTGGCCTCAAGCTGCACTAGGGGAGGGTTAGGATGGGCAGTAGGACTAGATGATCATTTGAGGTCCCTTCCAATGCCTTATGATTCTATGGAAGGGTCATCAGACCTTGGAACAGGCTGCTGAGGGAGAGGGTTGAGTTATTATTCCTGGAGGTGTTTAAAGATCGTTCAGATGTGGTGCTGAGAGATCTGGTCTAGTGATGAACTGGGTAGAGTCAAGTTATTAGTTGGACTTGATGACCTCAAGGGTCTTTTCTAACCTTAATGATTCTGTGATTCTATTTAGAAGCATGGAGAGCACTCTGAACTCAGAACTCTAGAAGACAGGGACTTGGAATCCAAATTCTCTAGAGACAGTGTCTAAGTGTACCCCAGTGCTGGCATCAGCTTGGAAACAGGTGAACTAATGCAGTCTGTAAGGGTATCAGAAGGAACTTCTTCCCAGTGAGAGTGACAGAGCACTGGAACAGGCTGCCCAGGGGGGTTGTGGAGTCTCCTGCTCTGGAGATGTTTAAAACCCACCTGGACATGTTCCTGTGTGACTTGATCTAGGTGCTCCTGCTCCGGCAGGGTGATTGGACTAGATGATCTTTCAAGGTCCCTTCCAATCCCTAATGTTGTGCAAGTCTCAGCAACAAAGCGAATGGAAGTTGTCTTCAGCACAGACAAAGCACTGATTCTGCCAAGGGGCTAAAGACAGCACTGAATTAGAAGACCACAACTGCTTTACAGCTACTGACACAAAAAGGTAGGCCATCTTGTCAGAGAAAAAACAGCCACGAACAGATGGGTTTTTTCTTTTTTAAACCAGACACTTCACCATCACAAAAGACTGACTAACATTTTGAGCAAACAACTGTCATGCTCCTGGTCATTGACAGAAATAAGCCTGATCTTATATCACAGTATCGCTCTGAAGCGCCAACACAACGAACAAATAATCAAAGGAACAAAAAAGCATCTCTATCACCACTTCATTGCCTTTTACAACTGCTCAGCTAAAACACTGAAAGCTCCAGCAGGCCTCACACTTCTCCCTGATCTGACGTCAGCACGGCTAGTATCAAGAAGCAGCACGACAAACCGTGTAATTTTAGCAGTTTCCTGGCACTCCTCTCCATCTGCAAAGGACGTTACTGTCGCTACTATAGGGTATTTTCAATATCGCCTTAAAATACTTGCAGCACCCTCTGCAAATAGTCACAGCTAATTAACTTGTGGGAATAAACGCACCTAACTTTCAGCTACATTTGGAAAGTAAAGAGTAAGCTCTAGCAAGACTGGTAGGCAGCTCACAACAGCAGGGGAAGATTGTACAGAGCTACTGTGATGATGGGAAGAGCTGGGATCCAGCAAGATGTACTTAGGGGCAGATATTCTCGAGGGAAGACCTAAGACACTAATGAAACAGAAGCCTGCGCCCTGGGAATCAGAGGTCCGGAAAGGGATTCAAAGGTCATTGTAGAGGATCATGTTCCCAGCTCAATGCTGTGAGTAAAAGGGCAAAAGTGCTGTTGTACTGTAGCAAGCTGTGACCCCTTCTCTTCTTGGTACCTTCACTTTAAAAACATATTGAAAAGTCTGTAAATCAGTCAAGATCTAGAAAAATTATCTCTGATCAGAAAAAAAAAAAAACCAAGACCAGACCTCTTTTCTACAACAAAAAGGATAAACTTGCAGCTTGTCCAACTTCTACACCTGAACTTGCTTCTCCGGAAGATTGCATTAAATAGCAGGAGTCTCTAAGCCTGGCTGAGGCAGGTTACAACATCCAGTGTCTGAACCCAAAAACCCCAAATAAACGAAGCATCAAATAAATACAGATTTGTAGAAGTAATGGTTACTTGCCATTTTTACAGATCACATAGGAGACAGGTAAATTCCCTACCATTTAGTCTTCAAACCGTGATTTGATAACCTCCTAAAGCTGCAGGCTGGCTCATCCACAGCTGTTAAAAGTAGATGCAGAAATTACTGACTGAAATGCTACAGCCCGTGCCATGCAGGTCGGAGTAGAAGACTGCACTGATCTGATTTCTGGCCTTAAAAACTATGAATCTACACTGAAGATAAAATTTTAAGCAGCAAGTTTTACTCTTCTCTGTATGAGCAAAGGAGGTGCCTTAACTCTACCAGCCCCTCAACATTCACCACTGTGACGGGTAACTTACACGGACACTCAAACATGAAACTTGTGAAGAAGGGGAGTGACTGGCTACACAGACGAGTTCTGTGAGACTGCTTAGCCCTGCAGAGCAGCAGCAAACGGGTTAAATAAGGAACCGTGGTGTAAGGGCAAAAGAGGCCCCAGGATGTCTCTGAAGACTGACAACATGCTCAGAGCTGCCAGAGAACAAAACCCCCAGTGAGCTCATCTGAAGTTACTACAGCACCTCCGGGCTCACAGCCACCACTCACTGAAGGCTGGAAGACAACACCAGGAGGGGTTCATTCTGTATTTGTGCTGTTCTTACATCCTCCATAGGTCTTTGTACTAACTGTCGCTGGATAAAGGCTTGGGGCTAAGTGGACCTTTGACGGAGCGGCTGATGTTGATTGATGAATGTGGGCTCTAGCAATAAATGAAAAAGACAAATGACGATGCTGTGACCTGTTGTGGGTAGCTACCCAACAAATTCACATGACTCCTGCCAAGACTGGAGTTCAAAGGGCCACAAATGCAGAAAAAGGTCTGCTGTCTACCCCGTACATGGTGCTTGCTCTCACAGCACCCTTCCCAGCTTGACGTCCGCAACATCCAGTCACTAGCAGGCAGCGTTTAGATCTTTTACAGGGACGTGCAGAATCCATTTGTCCCTAGATGTACAGATGACAAGTAAGGACACACAAAATCGAGCTGCACAATAACTGTAGTTATTACTTCAACTCGTCCCTTAATGACGCAACACCAGCGCCTCGGGAACAGGGCCCTTCCTAAACAGTGTTTTCCACGCTCCTTTCCCTGATGGAATTTGTCAAGCTAGTCAAGGCAGAATTGCCGAAAATTAGTATTTACCTGTGTTGCAACACCTGGCTCCGACGGTACCAATTACACATAATCGCTGTCTGCAGTGTTTGGGGACGCAAACGAGAAACCAGGAAACACAAACAGATGTGAGGCAGCAGTGGAGAAACCTCAGGTCCGGCTTTTGGGATGGGACCCTGCTGCCCCGCTCTGCAAAGCGACTGTTTCCAGACCTGCATGACAGCAGCACAGCCCCGAGCAGCTGTGTTTGGATCTGAGCTGTTGTTGAGGCATCACCCAGGTTCTGAAGCAAAGGCAGCAGAGCTGAATCAGGGAGTCAACACCTGCCATGCTACTCCTGGGTCCCAGGAATACAACATTTACACAACACCCTGCAGAGCTGGGGCATGAGGGGAACCAAGCACCATAATAGATGCTCCAGCGCTCTTCCGCCCAAAACATCCAGACAGCACCTCAGGTGCAAACCAAAATCCCTGGCAAAACAGGGACAGCCACGTATCAGGAAAGACCATCAGTACTCTTCCTCTCCCCAACCTTCACAGGTATCAGCACCTCACCTATCTATTTTCTTTTCCAGTGTCTCTCCTCAATCCAAGTAGCACCCAAGAAACATGGTTAACTCAGAAAAATACACCCGTACGACGTGCATACCTTTTGGATATAAAGCAGCTCTCTCCTACAGAGAGGGCAGGGCAGCCACAAAGCACTTCAGACTTGCTCACCAGAGGTGGTGAAAGCCACAGACTCGGCTCACTGCTGCACACTTTCCCCACCTCTCAAACAGAAGCCACCTTGGCTCCATCTTTAGATATCACAAGGCGCAAACTGTTTGTTTACCATGTATAGCTTCACAGGCAGTTGGCCTGACACTGCCTAGTCCTTTCCTTCCACAAGGTCACTTTTGAAGTGGTTTTTGTCCTTAAGCCCTTTGAAATTTTGTGCAAGACAAACCAAGACCCACTTTGGATAGAAAAGACCCTGGATGTGTCACCTAGTCTCTTCCTTTGGCTGATGCAAGCTGAAACCAGGACTTAGTGCCTAATTCTTAAAACACCAACAGCCAAATACATTGCTGATGATTTCTCATGATAGGATTGATTCCGCGCCCCCCCCCCCCTTTTTCTCTGCATTTTGTTTTGAAAGGGGATTTTTTGTTCATTTTTAATTTTATTCGAGTAAATGACGTATTTGCAACAGCTGGAAAAGAGCATCTTTTAGTTGGCAGTTGAACTGAACAGTAGATGAAATCTGCAAAGCCATTTTCCCTGCACACAATCAAAAGCTGACAGAGAGGGAAGCACAGAGTGCATAGAAAAAACACACAAGCAAGCTGAGGGAGACAGTGCAGAGCAGCCATCCTGAATCAGCTCTACACTGCTCTAATGGAATTAGGGTCACCCTGACAGAAACACAGTCACATCACAGAGAAAATTTAATAATTTCTTACTGCAGTCTGTACAAGCCAGGGAGGATTTCAAAGCACTTTCTGCCAAATTAGCACTTCTGTATCCACCGTCACACACACGTGCCCCTTCCCACTCACCTTCTCCTCCCAGCACCCCACCAGAGCAGCTGGGAAACCACCGCTCCCTTCCTGCTGGAGGGAGGCAACTAGTGAACACCTTTTTCTGACAAACACATTTAACCTTTGGATGCCCCTTCAGTCCTTCAGCACTGATGTTGTTCACAGCTCCTGTGAATTCAACTCGAGGAGAATCACGGGGCGCATGCCCGGCACGAGCTCCGCTAGGTGATACCTATTCAATCTGGTTTATCTCAGGCGTTAACATCTAGCTGTCTGCCAGCTGCTTAATTGCCAGGAAGCTCCGGCAGGGATGCTGAGACACAGTGTGACAAACGCAGCTCCAAAGCTCAGGTGGGGAAGGCAGGGAAGCCCTAGCTGTGGGTGCTTCCTGGGCACAAGCCACAGGGCAGCCTGCTGCCAGCGATGAGGCACTGCCCATTCCCCAGCCCTCCTTCCCAGCCCTGAAATCCTCCATTCCTATGAAAAGTGATTTTGGGGACAGATTCCCGGAATTCCAGGGATAACCCTGCTCCCATTATCACGCTGCTTTTAACTGGGGCAGTGTAGGTTTGCAGATACAGAGCCTACCCATCCCTCCACAGCCTCCAAGCAGCACTACAACAGGGAAAAGGAAGAGTCACAGCGAAACCTCAGGGACAGACACATTACATATAAGGAATCCTTATAAATAAACTGTCATTGACTGGAGCCAACAGAGGACGAAACAACTGAAGAGGGTGCCTATGGGATTCTCTTTCCATGGGATTCTCTCTAGCTTTTACAGTAAGCGCCAGTGTGCACGTAACATCACACCTCCTCCTTGCCCTTCACTGCTGTCCTGAACCAGGACTCCCCAATGCCATATTCACTACCATATCTTGTCTGTCTGCAACACTGATGGCAGGACATGAAATATGCAGGGTTTGGGAATGATTTCAACCTCTGTGGAGGTGCAGATCCGACCCTCTCACACAGCTCCCTGTCACCGAGAGTCAATGCCAAGGTTCAGCGTGGTAAGATAAGAGAAAAGCTGCAAGTTGCTGAAATACATAAAACAACACTTTCCAGCCCAGGAAACCCACAGTTAATCCACGGTGGCTGCAGTGGTTAAAAGGTCATTGTCCTCCAGATCTGCCTTCCAGATTAAGAAAAAGTGATTCAGAAGCAGCCTGGATCAGAGAAAACCGTGTACATACAGACGCCCTTGCTTCTCAACACAGACATTTCCTGCATCTGGGACACCAATATTTGGACCTGTGCCTGTGAAACGGAGCCAGTTTGGTTAAATCTAAGCATGTAGAAGTATTCCACGAATTTAGAAAACTGCATCTGCTGCAAGTTATCGTCAAGCCAAGCACCGTCCTAGGACATCTCAAGCTCCACCAGCAGCTTCTCCATACCTGATGGAGTGATGCTTCTCTCCTTTGCAAGGGCTACGATAATGAATCTCAGGGAAACTTTATACACCTCAAAACATTAAACATACTTCTCTATGCCAGACTCCAAAATGGGCTCTAGCATGTAGTCATAAAGTGATCTGAATAAGCCTCTTCCAGCAGCACCAGCAGCCAGGGAAGAAAGCTGAGGAAGGCGACAGCTGCCATCCCCAGCTTAACAAGGCAGCTCAGACTCATACAGACTACACACTAATCTGTTGCCTGTGCAAGTCATTCCTAGTGACAACGAAAATAATGAATCTGTAATCTTTCTTCACATCTTCCCTTCACTCTTCTCTCCAGCTTTCCTAAATTTACTCCTTCCAGTTCCATTGAGGAGATTTAGGACCCTCAGTCTCTTTCCTCCATTCAGCCCGGCTCCTACCACACACCAAGATCTCCTTCACCTTTCAGCAAATTTCATCTTAATTATAAGCCTGGTGACCAAAGATGGAGTGAGAAGCAGATGGCTGGTGGCAGCTCAGGAGGTGCATCACAGTAACCTCTCTGCTCTGACTGGAGCATCCCAGTAGCCCTCGGCACTTTCAAAGGTATTCACAACTGCCAGAGTCTGCAACAAACATGCAAACGGCTTTACACTGAAAAACTGGTAACTGGTAAAAAAAGGGGGAAGCAAGCTGTAAAAATACATGGGGAGGACCTAGAAAGTACAAGTTCTGAAAACCAAGACCACACAAAGAACCTATGAGGTTTCCTGCACTCTGCATAACCCATTTGACGGGAGGTATTTTCAGTGGTCCGCTGTCAGCCAAGTTCCATTTTGCGTACAGCTTTCTCCTTGGCTTGGATGGGGCTAATCAAAGTCAATCACGGTGGCACTGTAAGACTGTTGGGACAACAGGTATGGGCACAACACCTTAAAGCCCAACCACAAGGAGAAACTCCACTCCAATTCCAATGGAACACAGGGGTAGGAGAGCTACACCGGAAGGTAAAACCTTGCACCCTTTCCCAAACAGCTTCATCACCCACTGACTCACAAGACACGTCTCAGTACTACACAAATTGTGAGAGCTGGAAAAGGAACAAGGAAAATAACGTAACGGGGATTACTGTGACCTCAATACATCTCTCCTCCTCCGCCCCCAATTTTCTTTACTCATCTGTACATGTTAGAAATCAAATTGTCAGGTTTTGATCCTGCAGCTACAGAAGCTCTTCTGCGCGTGAATGAATTTTTCCAGCCTTTTCTAGTTCTGCCGGTGCCCTTTCACACCCAAAACTGTTTATCTGCATTGCGCACACGAGAACATCAGACCTCGGGAACAGGCGCTATCCCTCGGTCCGCAGTGTTTCCTGTACAAACCAGGAGGTTTAACATTTGTTGAAAGAAATGTTGCTCGGCATTCAAACTTTCTGAAACAGAACGTTACTTACTGTCCGCTCCTGCTAAAGGCAGCATCAAGCAGCAGAGGATGGCTGCTGGCACAGTGAGTACTGGGACGCAGAAGTTAGGCACCATATTCCAAAGCAGAGCAAGTCCTCTTCAGTCTGAGGCAAGTGGTACATCCAGTGTTATGGACACAGACTCACTCCTGCAAGCCACAAGAGGAAGAAAAGGAAACTTATCAGATGTGACATACAGACTAAATGTCGATAAACCAAGCTACAGCGTAAAGACACAGTTCCTGATACTCCTGAAGTGGAATTTAACTATCTTCCCTGCCTGAGCAGTGAAGCTCCACAGCAGCATCCGCAAATCCAATAAGCTGTTTTCAAGGCTCATGAGGCATAAATGCAAACCCATCTCCAAGTGCACCTTCATGTCCAGTCTCTATTATGGCCTATTAATACACCCTTCAGTTGTTCTTCATAGTTCTGACGTTGCGTGCTATCATGCAAGATAGTCTTAAGCTTTTGCAGCTTTTCCTCATCCACCTGCCCAAGACAGACATGCTTGACTGCACGGGAAGAGTGGTCCGCTTGTGGTCAGCTACTTCTTAAGTATAGCTTGGCCCCATCCAGCTGGGCTGATGAACACCAGACAAGCCTCAGTGAGTCCAAGCAAGGGAAACATAAGCTGAGCTGAATCAGCCGTTGGTTCACTGGGGTTCTGCAGTCATAGTAGGTTATTCAGAGTGTACAAAGAGAAGCTTTATCCAAAGCAAACATCTAATGTTCAACCTCTCAAAGATGGAGAGAAGAATCACAGAACAGCAGGGATTGGAAGGGACCTCGAAAGATCATCTAGTCTAATCCCCCTGCCAGAGCAGGACCACCTAGACTGAGAACTGAGGATTGGATATTCCAAACCAAAGAAAATTATCTTGAATTTGGCTTACCTCGGGCATCTGCTTGGACACAGAAATACAGGCAATTCCTTGAAGCCCAACCAAAACACTAAAATATTTAAATAGAGTGCAATTTCTGGTATCTGCCTTGTTTATCTTTTCATGAGAACACACTCCTTTTACTTTCACCAGGAAGCCCAAGGTCTGCCCGTTAAGACAGTTTTAAAAGGAGCAAGCCCCTTCTCTCAAAGTGACAATGCTCAGCAGGGACTGAGGCTCACTCTTTCAGTGCTGGGCATCTCAATGCAAGCTCAGGAGTCATTAAAAAATTTATGAGAGTCTCCTTCACCAAGCTGCAGGGGTTACCGACACTGGTGGCACAGCATTAATAGTGAATAAAGACCATGCCGGCAGATCCCAGCTCAAGTGAACCCCACGAGTACCCTAGAAGCAAAGAATCTGCAAAGGCACAGGCTGTACACGGCACAGCCAACCACTCCCACTCATGTTGGTAGGCATTTGAAAAACCTGCTTGAGACTGCTCTATTAATGTGGTTTTGCATTTTGCTGGGGTTCTGGAGAGGAACCACTACAAATTTAAATTGTCTTCTTTTGAGAACCACCGAGGTTTTGATGGAAGTATCACAGGTTCCACATGTTATCAACATGTTTACTTCTGACAAAAACACAGTGCTCAAAGAATGCCAGCAATGACAGTGCTGAGGGAAATCCACAGGAAACCTCAAGAGAATCTATCTAGGCAAATATTTACATCACATTGTACTAACAAACAGCAGATCACGATTCGTCTCCATTCTGTTACTGTATTTGCACGGTAAATCTTTTCACACGTTATAATATCACACAACATAGAGAGATCTTTATTTATGCAGTGTCTTCTAGAGCCAAGACATCTGAAAATACTTTACAAAATAACCTAATTCTAACCTAGATGCAGAGAGAATACTGATCATCTCATCCCACTTTTATTATCTCAACGAGAAAGCATAAATCCAAGTAAGCTCAGCAGCAAGATCCCAAACACTGCAAAAGAGGCTCTTCGTTCCAGCCACACACTCAGTTCTCTTTGTTGCTCTCCAACCTGTATATCCTCGCTCATCTCTCATCAAAGAATCAGTAAAAGCACCATTAACACTGCAGACAGGCACAAATAGTTGTATCTTTATAGCTGCATAAGCTCTGCTCCAGCGGGAAGCTCCAGTCAATCCCCAAGCAGTTTGCCCAGTATTAACCAGCTCTCCAGACACTGCCCACGTGGGAATGGGGAGAAGTGTCTGGATTAAGAGCGAAGATTAGGTCTCTAACTTCTGCATGCACAGTGCTAATTTGTGCAGCCTGGAGAAGCGAACCCACTGAAGCACACTTTAAGCAGCACTACATCTGGCTTAGAAGCAGCCAGGATCTTTAGAGGCTACTCTTCTTGGGGGGGGGAAGAAAGAAAACCACCAAGGATTGAAATCACTGCACCAAAACTAATGATGTGTGACAAACTCTCTCAAATTAGGACAGAGAACAAATTTTACAGGTGGTGCTGGGTATGAGTCTATGTATCAGACCAGACCAGGGATGAACAGCTTTCAGAGAGCTCTTCCTCTTTGATTCACTCCTATTAATAACAAAAGTGCCTGATCTAATGGTGTATCTTCAGCACAGATTGCTCAGAAGTCCTGTGAATGGCACCTCCAGAGCCCTCACTCAGGAGCAACTCACAGGAACACAAAAACCTCAGCGGAAGAATAGGTTTGTCTCTCGATTTGTCTCCTCTTTCAGCAAATGCGATCGAGCCTCTCTCCAGTTTCAAGCTTGACAGATTTATAACTTTTGTCTGAAGCCCATGAGGTACGCACGACATGCGTCATGCAAATCTGATGAATTGTCGGTTGCCCTACCAGATGCTTTATAGACTTGATCTTTTTGCAACTGTTTAGCGCTCTGTAATGATTTACCATCTGGCAGAAGAGTCAGGGTTCTCCTTCAGCAAGACTGCTGTCTGTCCCTCCAAAGTTCACAGAGCACCCCTGGCCCTAATGGGATCAAACTACGCTGCTTCCTCTTGCCACGGTTGCTCTGTCTATGGAAAAGTTGCCTACGTTCAATATTTAAAGCCCTTTAGATTGGAATGCTTAAAAATTTAATAAATCTCCGTAGCTGTCATTCTCTTTTGAAACCGAAAATATGAAAACAGCCGTCCCCGTGGTTCAGGTTTCTCATTTTTAGAAGCAAGATGTTCTCCCCCAACAAGACAACTCAACACTCAAAGCAAGGTGATAGGGTGTTAGCTGAAGCTCAGTTAACCCTTAGAAGACCAGCATTACTCTGATAGCGTCAGTCATCTCGAACCAGGCAGTGTGTTGGGTTGTCACTTCTCAATGTATTTTCCCTCCCATTTCCCCTCTTGCTTCACCCAGAGTGGTTTGGCAGCAACGCCAGCAGGAGAGTGGGGAGCTTGCTGAGGAGAAGGTTTTGAGGGAGCATGAAGGGGATTCTGAGAAGAAGACGGGGTCGAGTGGGGAAGGCAGACGTCATTTCCATTTCTGATGCAGTGTGTTAGAGCTGTCGCAGATTTCCTTTTCACCTCTGCGTTTTGCCCTCGCAGCCTCAGCTGCCTGAGTGTCCTGACTCTGTTTTGGCTTTTGGTTTTTCCTCTGAGCTCTGCTCCAGGACACCAACATTCTTGCTGGCCCCAGTTGCTCCAGGGCTGCACCCCTTCACAGCCGTGCCAATCTGCTCCCCACCCTGGCACTTCTTGGCCACTGCTGGCCTGGCAGCCCTCCAAACTCCAGCTCCAGTTGTACTGGGGGGATTTTTGTCCATTATTTCTTACTCCTCTTGTACCCTCTTTCGTCTCATTATCCCTCTTATTTTTCCCCATTAAAGTTATAGCATTTTATTCCAGTTACCTGATCTCTCTCATTCTAAAATTCTATTAAAAAGAATTTGCCCTGTGGGGGTTCCACCTTTAACCTCAGAACCAAGACAGGTAGCTAAGGTAGAAATTAGCTATACACTAAATAAATGGGTAGATTTTGGTAACAAGCTAAACAGACTCAGTATTGTGTTGGAAAAAATCAAGTCCAACAGTGACAAACCAACGAATGCTCTTAGGATTCTTAGTGAGTCTTTGTCCCCAACAACCTCAGGCCTCTTAAGGGTGCTCTGTCTACCAGGACTCCAAGATATCTCCTCAAGGTTACTCCTCAACAGACCTAATCCTAACCTATACTGATGCACGGGGTTACTCTTCCGCAGGTGCAGCACCCTACTCTTGCTCCTGTGGAACCTCATTAGGTTCCTCTTTGCCCAGCTTTCCAGCCTGTCCTGGTCATCCTTCTTGAAAACTGGAGCAACACTGGCATTCCTCCTGTTCTCAGGCATCTCTCCTGTTCTCCACAACCTTTCAAAGGTGATGGAAAGTGGCATGGAAATAACATCTGCCAGCTCTCGCCGCACTTGTAGGTACAATCCATCAGGACCCACAGATTTATGCATGTCCTGAGAGCTCTCTAACCTGGTCCTCCTCTACCGAGGTAGAGTTGTCTTCTCTCCATGTCTTGTCTTAATCTGAAAGCCTCCCTTACTCTAAGTGTTCTGGCTAGCATCTCACAACTAGTATTGCATTTGGGAGCCTAGAAGGCTTTCAACAAATGCAGGTACATTCTCATGGATAGTTCTGCATCTGGTCCTGACAATACAAACTCTAGACCACATAGCTCAAAAAGGATGCTGAGGCTAAGACCTCCAGGTGACTAGATTTGCGTTTAGCAAGTTAAACTTCTCCCTCTGCTCCAAACTCTGTTTTAGAACTACCAAGTGCTAGTTTGGCAGAAAACTGGTAAGTGGTAAAAGCACAACAAAAAAACCAGTAAACTTCATTTATAGAGAGCTGATTTTGCCGTGGGGCAGGTGGATGAAAAAAAGGCAGCCTTGAAAACATTTTTTAAACCTACACAGCTTGATTCTTTCAGACAGGCAGGAAAAGCTGGACTCATTTAAAACAGAGCCAAGAATACCAACAGCTCATATGGTACTAGGAAATTCTGGCAATGAGTATGTCCCACAGGAGACAGCAAAGAGATTAGAAAAATCAGTCAACTTTAAAGAATCAAGAGGAATTTCATACCAGCACTGAATACTTCAAGTCCTCTATGAACTTACCTAGAATCTAAAAAGGACTCAAGCAAGTGTGCTGTTGGTCAGTGGCCACGAACAGAATGGTGAAGCGCAGCACCCCCAAAGCAAGCCTGTCTGTTCCAAACCGGGGATGAAATTATTGCACTAAAAGCTCTTTTTAGGTTTAAGCTACTTTGCATCCCAAGTGCCTACCAAGTCAGCACGAAAACGCTGCCTCCAGGAACGCTTTTACGTCCACAGGACTGCCGGGTTCAGTTGTATGTGCTGCTACTGATGCTGCATTTGCTGTGAAAACACAGTTATAAGGCTCTCTAGAAGCCTACAGGCAGGAAGGTAAATCTAAGCACGTAAGTAATGTCCTTACCTGACCAGAAGACACTGCCATATCTTTTCATAACTGAACCTGAGACAAATCTGTTTGCTTTCCAAGGTGGAAACTTATTTGTTCTCCATGTGAGCTCAAGGATGCAGATCAGAAAATGCCACCGCCAGGACAATAGCGAAGAAGGGGCTAAAACTGCACCAGCATCTCCCAACTCTACTGCAAGTGCCACACAACAAGATGCAATTTTCCTTCTGGGCACGAGCCCACAACTTTGCATTTTATATAAATACCCTCAAGGGGAATCAATCCTCTAGAGGGACCCCAATACATCGGGGTGCCACCCAAGCAATAGTAGTCAAGAACCAGCTGAGCAAGGAGGGGGTACAGGCCACACAGAGCAGCGAGGCAGCTGTTTTTTTAAAAATACGAACAATAAGTGGCTGCAGCTCAGCTGCTTCCCTCTGAACATAATGGCTCATCTGAGCTCTGACAGAGGAAGACAAAAGCCATGAGACACCACATAACTCAGGATCATCATCCCGCACACATTAAAAGTTGTGGAAGCACAGTTACCCACAAGTTAACGACTTCTGAACGTTTCACTTCACCGCATTAGTATTCCTTTAGCATAGACCTCTCTGTGCTTTTTTGCAAGAAATGTAATGTAAAGAGACTTGGGGAGTACAGCAGTACGGCCAAAACAGACAAAACGAGCCTCGGCTCACTCCAAACTCCCACATGCCGGGAATGCACGAGACAGATTCCGTGGGGAGAGCTACGAACACCAGCACAGATTCAGGGAGGAGCTTCACGCGACCTTGCAATGCAGTAAGAAGCCCAAAAGGAAAAAACAAGTGCTACCTGAGCAAAGGCATCACCTCCAGGATTCAGGGGTGAGCAGGCCTTCGGCACCAGTTTGAAGACTCTCAAACCATCTGGAGAGAATGGATGAGCAAAGCAATTCAAGAACTGGGAAGGATAAAAATCTCTCTCAAGTCGCAAGCGCTAGACAGACTGGCTAAGCAAGATGGGGATTTGATAACCATCTGCAAGTACGTGAAGGATACAAACACCAAGAAAGCAGTGGAGGAGTATAATTAGCCACAGACATATAACTGTGAGCAATGGAACGAGACAGAGCAAAAGAAAGTGTGTGCTGCGTAGTCTCAGTAAACTCTCCGTAAAAGAAGAAAGCAGACGAGAAAACAGACCCCAGCAGGAAGACGTTTCATCGTATGTTCAGGTATAAAAATGAGGTGCAAAAAAAAATCCCAAGCACCCCAAAATATCTCACCATCAAGGAAATAAACCAACCTCAGACCTGAACAGAGGCAGATTGGTATGGGAAAATATATAAAAGCAAAAATGATTCACAAGTACTTCACAAGGATTATTTTGGCAGCGCGTGGAGAATTTCGCAACAAGCTGGCCCAGCTACAGATCCTTGCGATCCTCAAAGCACCACCACAACCTGACCCAAGCAGAGGAGCTGAGGTCAGGAGAAGCGGGATGAGAACACAGCTTGGATACTCCCGTCTGTACTGGCTGCATTTACTTCTGAAGACACTAATTTCTAAAGGTGTCGTTGCCTGCCGACGACCCCAGATAAAAAACCAGAAGACTTTTTCCACTGGAACAAGGTTTACAGAGGGCCCTGTTAAATAACTGTGGTGATAAGTCAAAACATCCTCTTAAAATATAGATCAGCCTTGAGCCTGACAAGCCTGGCCATCACTCACAGTGAGCACTAAATACAGATCGCTGTAGATCACCCTGCCCAAGCGCACAGGCTCTTAATGTCTGCTGTAAAGTATCCTTAGAAGAAGTACGCTACTGCATATTGCCCTTTCAACAGAGGTCTTCTCCACTTATAGATCTTGCCCAGCAGCGCAACCAGACGCATGGGTTGCAGACCTAGGGCAGCAGACGAGCCTACAAAACTTCTCAAGAAATTCAGTCATTCCTTAGGTATCGGCAGTCTCCACTGCCATGGAGGAGAGCGCTTGTGCATAGGGCACTTCCACAGAGCAAGAATTCCTGTCTTTTCTCTAAAAGTTACCCACACGGGGTAATATAGTCTTGATACGAGTCCAGCCCAGGGCCAAGAAGATAATGGAGTAGAACATCTCCCCGATGAGCAAAGGCTGAGGGAGCTGGGTCTCTTTGGCTTGGAGAAAAGGAGACTGAGCTGTGACCTCATTCATGTCTATAAATAAGTGAGGCGTGGGTGTCAGGAGGATGAAGCCAGGCTCTTCTCAGTGGCATCTCCCCACAGAATTCTCCTTGATAAGCTGGCTGCTCATGGCTCAGACGAGCACACAATCTGCTGGATAAAACACTGGTTGAATGGCTGGGCCCAAAGAGTGGTGGTTAACGGACTTAAATCCAGCTGGCGGTCTGTCACAAGCGCTGTGCCACAGGGCTCGGTGTTGGGACCATCTCTGTTTAACATCTTTATTGATGATCTCAATAAGGACATAGAGTGCATCACTAGTAAGTTTGCAGATGACACCAAGTTAGGTGGGAGTGTTCATCTGCCAGAGGGTAGGGAGGCTCTTCAGAGAGACT
>JAOXOE010027372.1:0-18585 GCA_028565055.1 Phoeniculus purpureus
TGCAACAGCAGGATCACCTAGACTAAGTCACACAGGAACTCATCCAGGCGGGTCTTGAATATCTCCAGTGAGGGAGATTCCACAACCACCCTGGGCAGCCTGTTCCAGTGCTCCGTCACCCTCACTGTGAAGAAGCTCCTTCTTAGGTTGCCTTCTTAGGTTGATGTGGAACCTTCTATGTTCCAGCTTACAACCATTGCCCCTTGTTCTATCACTACATAACACTGAGAACAGCCCAGTTCCAGGGTTAGGGGTTAGAGTAGGGGTAGAGTAGGGTTGATGGTTTGACTCGATGATCCCAAGGGTCTTTTCCAGCCTGAACGGTTTTACACAGTGTTGAATGACTGCGGCAAAAGATTTCTGTTTCATTGGAAATGCAGCTCAGCAGCTTTATGATTAATGGTGACATTATGTGGATGCCAATCCCTTCTGGAAAATTGGAGCGATGCTAGACTTTGCCAAGAATTTGACATGCCACCCTAAATGTTTTATCAGGGATGCTGTGACATTCAGCGCTGCTTGTATAAAAGCGTCGGTTTCATTTTTATTAAACCTCTTCAAAATGAAACCAAATCTGCTTCTGGAAAAAAAAACAACCCACCCCCAAAATTACTGAACCCAACTAATGTTATTAATGTTTCTCACTGGATATGATACAAATAACCTAAAGTTAACTGTGATCCTCAATTCACTGAGCACAAACTTCCCTAGTTAAAGTTTTGAATAGGAATAGAACTCAGAGGAGTGCTGTGTCAAATTAATGATCATGAAGTAAGGCTCACAGAACATTAGTAATCAGCTTCTGCCTTGGGTGAGACCAGGGAACAGATGTTGTTCCAGCCATCTGAACAAAATTTCTCACATAAAATCTGTCCTTCAAAAAAACCCAGAAGAATCTAACCATAGAATCGTTAGGGAGTGGAAGGGACCGCAAAGATCTAGCCCTATCTCCCTGTCACAGCAGGATCACCTAGAACAAGTTGCACAGGAACGTATCCTAGTGTGTCTTAAACGTCTCCAGCGAAGGAGAATCCACAGCTCCCCTGGGCAGCCCATTCCAGTGCTCTGTCACTCTCACTGGGAGGAAGTTCCTTCTCATATTGATGTGGAACCTCCTATGTTCCAACTCACACCCATTACCCTTTGTCCCATCGCTAGATGGCATTGAGCAGAGCCTGGCTCCATCCTCCTGACACCCACCCTTCACATATTTATAGACATTAATGAGGTCACCCTTCAGTTTCCTCCAAGCTAAAGAGACCCAGCTCCGTCAGCCTGTCCTCATAAGGGACGTGTTCTATTTCCATCATCATCTTTGTTGCTCTACACTGAGCAGCTCTGTGTCCTTCTTGAACTGAGGGGCCCAGTACTGGACACAATACTCCAGATGTGGTCTCACTAGTACAGAGTAGAGGGAGAGAAGAAGCTCTCTTTATCTGCTAACCACCCCACTTCTGATCCACCCCAGGATGCTGTTGGCCCTCTTGGCCATAAGAGCACATTGCTGGCTCAATGGTCATCCTGCTGTCCTCTAGGACCCCCCAGGACCCTTTCTCCTACATTGCTCTCCAACAGGCCAATCCCCAACCTACACTGGTCCCTGGGGTTGTTCTTGCCCAGATGCAAGACTCTACACTTGCCCTTGTTATACTTCATCAAATTTCTCTCTGCCCAGCTCTCCGGCCTGTCCAGGTCTTGCTGAATGGCAGCACAGTCTGCTGGGGTGTCAGTAACACCACCCAGCTTTGTGTCATCAGCAAACTTGCTGACAGTGCACCCTAAGCCCTCATCCCAGTCATTAATTACTAGATTGAATAGGACTGGTCCCAGTACCGACCCTTTGGGGACTCCACTAGACAAAGGCCTACAACTAGACTCTGTGTCTTTGACCACCACTCTCTGGCTTCTATTCTGCAGCCTGTTCACAACCCACCTCACTACTCAATCATCCAGCCCACACTGCCTCAGTTTGGCTGTGAGGGTACTTTGTGAAGAGAGACTCAAATGTTTTTGGGGAAGCATCTCAGACTTTTTCCGGTTTAATGACCACATACATGCACAGACTGGATTTATTTCACAACTATTAGCTCTCAGTTCACTCCTCTGGGCACAAACATCACTCTGTATGCAGTGGCACTTAGTTTGTGTTACCTGTAGAGTTTGTTCCCTGAAAATAGGCAGCGTGAAGTTGTGATGATTTTGACTTACTTCCCTGACACCTTGTTGTTTCTTTGTGTATTTGTACATTTGGGGGCCTCTGAATTCGGTCAGGTAACCCTTTATTCTGAATGTTGAAGCTGAGACAATCTTAACTGGCTGACTGAGAGCAAGCTCACTCTGGCTGGAAAGCTAACTTGCATACGTGCTGTTCTCAGCTGCTTTGTTCTGAATTTTTTGTTTAGAGAGGAAATCTTCCAGCCTGCGTTAGTAGGAGACCTACATGGAAAGTCATGTATTCTTATTCTTTAGAAGTAACACAATCATATTATTTCTCGACATTTAAGCATATGGGTCAGGAACAAGCAAGCAATCAAATGGCTGTCACTTAAGAGTAGTTGAAGTTAATACATTTTATATTCATTTGCAACAGGCTCAGAGTTTATTTGTGTCAGCTAATGTAATCAAAACTGATTAATAGCAACTCGTTAAGCTGTGTGCGTACCCCCTCGATAATTTTCTCTAACCTGAGCAAAAAACAAACCTATCCTTCAGTCACTGGTACTTGTTTGTTTTAGAGCCTTCCTTAGAGCAAAGTGATGATTTCTTTTCTTTGAACAGCGCAGCAGGCAGCTGCCTGCCACCACTACTGCTTATTACTTACAGAGCACAGCTTCGCTAACTAGTGCCATTACATGGTGTTTCCAGTACTCTACCAGAGTGCGAGCTAGAATGGTATTTCGTGTATGCTAAAATCTGAACGAAAGCAATGCTCTTACTGTTAGCACATCCATACAGTTTTGGATTTGTTTGGCTTCACCTGCAATTTGTTGTTTGATCTTTGTGAATAGGTGTTTGGCATGTGTTTTATGTTCACTCATAGGCTCTCGTGTGCTTTAGCAGTGGTTTTTGGTGAGGGGTTTGACAATTTTCTGTTTTAGGGCTGTGTAAAATTAGTATGACATTAAAACAATGGAAATTTATTCTGCTTTTGAATCTGTCATTCCTCTGAAAATGGAGATGTGTACAAGTACGCCAGGCACTCTAGTTAACAGTCTAACACTGATGTGAACAATTTCTTCTAACCACAGAGGTTAACAGCCATGTCTATATTTAGAAGCTTACACAGAGTGTATACTCCATCTTGCAGCTTCTGTATATAGATGTGTGGCACTGTCCTGGCCAGAATCCAGACAGAATCATCTGTCAGCTTCCACATCATCTGAAAAGAACATAAGAAGGTGCTCATACATTGTAGTGTTTGCTACACTGCAGTTCACTGTGGATCAGTAACACTTCCATAGAATCATACATTCTTACTCTGCTTTTATTCTTTGAAAAAGAAATAACACAGTTGATTCAGACATGTCTGTTCCCTTTTCAAGCACTCTCACCCTTTCCAGATTTCCTGACCTGATGTGAATTGAGAGTTACTCACCACGCTATGCAATTACTTTTTTGTTCAAGGGAGTTTGGTGCATGTTAAACTGCTTTGCGAAAGCTGTGGTTGCCTGTACTTTCAGTTGTACTTACACGAAAATAATGATGAATTCTGGAATTGTTGGTCTTGATAAAAAGTGCTTCTGAAAAGTGAAAATTTGATCCTGTTTTGACTTCAGTGCATTACCTTTATGCTAAATGATGCCTACCCTAAAAAATTACAAGCTACAGTATTGTACCTGTGTTCTACAGTGAAATACAATCCACCAAGATTTCAAGTGGAATGACGTTTAAAACTTGCAGCAGTAGAGTTGCAAAGACCAAAAATAACCTACTTACTGCCCTTAGAAATGCTTCAGCATTCAAGTAGTGAGCACTGAATGGAAAGAGCAAGAGACTACTACCTCCAGTAAGGACATCCACAAGAGATTTTGAGAAGAATGATCTTATTTTTATAGTTTTGCCAGTTTGCCCTTTGACAGTTAGTAACTGTGTTGTAGCAGTTGCCTGGGAGTTTGAAGCACTGAAGTGTATTTTGTGACTTTGTGTCGTATATCTGGCATTCAGTGTTTGCCTCTGACTGATGCTTGTAGTACAACTAGTTCTACTGTATCTGGACTGTTTACAATGAGAAACAAATTCATATTTTTGTAACATATAGTCACAAAACTTTTCATCTCCATGATTATGCTCCTTCTATAGTTTCCAAATGTGGGAATTAGACCAGATCAGTAAAAAAGCTAAATGAATTAGCATATTAATTTTATACATAGTTTCTGTGAAGAATATAATTGCTTTTACTTCTGTGAATTTGACCAACCTTTCTTTGCTTTTTGCCTAAACGGTCTGGTAACAGATGAGGTGGGCAGGCTTGAGGAAGACTGGAAAACAATTTTCTTAAGGCTCTAAGCTACTCCATCTTTTCAGAAGTCATTCAAGACAGGATTCCTTGCTCTACACAGCTGTACCTCTTTTAAGTGTCAAAATAGAAGAGAAAATGGAGTAGCTATACGCAGTTAAAATATTCTTTGCAAAAGAATGATCAGGTTTTACTGGAGAAGAGGTAAGCCAGCTGACACACAGCAGATAATATCATTTCAGTGAATGCAAAGAAAAAGAAGTGAGATAGCATATGTGTTTGCACTATGCTTCTTTATGCGAAGTACAGGAGAGAAAATAAAAAGGTGAATATGACTTATCTTCTGCCGAAGCATTTTTGCAGTGTGCAACTCATTCAGCAAACCCGATCAGAAATTATACCCTAGGGCATTTTCTGTTGTTTTCAGGACCAAATGAAAATGTGAAGAGGTACAAAACCCAACTGGTCATAACTCCCCTGTTAATACCTTAGGCTGATTTGTGCTTGGGTTGGCTTTACTGACAGTAAAAGCCTGTGAGTTCCTCCCATCATGTCATGTTTCTTCCGGTTTTGTGTGAGGATCAAGCTTACTTGCTTTCCAGCCAGACTGGTACTGGTACTGGGGTTTCTCCTTATTCCAACCACTCCTGCAACAACTTTGTTGAAAGTGCAGACTTCTCCCACGGGGTCTGTAAAAACTGATTTCTTTGCTTCAACAGGAATAAGGGGGATATCATAAAAAGGGCTATACAGCTATTAAACATTGTGATAGTTTGGAATACCGAGGAGTTCTGTTTCATCCTTCAGTAGTCACTGGTAGCACTGCTTTCTTATTAGGATCCTGCAATAGCTGAAAAAACATTGCTCTCTTGTGGACAGTCTGTGTATGAATGACGTTGTAGGGACACAAATGCGAATCATAGTTCTCAATTTATCAGAAAGATTTTAATGGACTTGTTAAGTACACATATTTTATGCTTAAACTTCAATAACAATAAAATAGCACCAAAGCAATTGTAATTTCTGCTGAAAGCTGCAACTTGTAACTCTTCACAATAAATTCACTACAGGAAAATACAACAGAATTTAAAATGGATTCATATTAGACTTTCGTCTTTGGAAAATTCATCTTATTGCTGCCTTTTACTGGTTGTGATAACTAAAAAACCCATGTTTTCCCTGTTCCCATGGCCCCCTGGAGAGGCCTGGCTCAATATCCTCAGTGCTATAGATGCTACTCTTGAGCTCAACAGCCCTCCAACCTGCTTGTATTTTCAAGACTACATTTTTTGGAAACCATTGCAAGTGGCAGCTTTCGGTGTTGAAGTGAGGGAGTCTCTCTTTCCTTTTCTTCCTTCTTCCCTACAGTACGGCACCCCATATCTTGCCCATGCGACACCCCACAGCAACAGTACACTCTTGGTCACAACCCCTGTAGCTATAAAAGTGTGAAATAGCTTGAAAGTTTTAATAGGGTTTTATTCATGTTGCTCTGCCCAGCCATCTGTAGTTACCCTCCCATCCAGTGCTCACGGAGCAGTTGGTAACTTAATGGGTCAGTTTTGGTTTTTCACCTCCATCCTTTGGGTTAAAATCTCTGGCAGGTCAGTCCTACTCAGTCAGCCATCTGCTGAGCCCATAGTGCAAAAACTGCAGGGTTCATAAGCCATGCTGTAGACATGTCCATGCGACTGGACAATAACTAATTTGATACCTAATTCTCAAAGACTGTGTAAAGCAGCAGTTTTAAGAAACCACAGAAAAATAAAACTGGAGTTACCTACAGCGCATTGTGAAACTCAGTTTTCTTTCTGTTAAAACAGTGAGATAAGTTGTCACTAATACCTAACTTACAACTCTGCTCATTTTTCAGACATGGAGATGACTTGATTGTGACACCTTTTGCTCAGGTAGGCACGATTTTGCCGTATTTCTCGCACAGTGTTGCAGTTTAAAGGCCAAAACTGTTGTTTTCTATTGTTAAAATTACGTATGTTTGCTCAAAACGGGAAACAACTACCAATCACACCGTCATAAACTTCCCACTCTTGTTATCTGTACCTCTTTTTTTTTAGGATTTTTGATTATCAGAAAAGTTGGCTTTGATTTCTTTTCACATATTATGTCAAACAATTGCAGTAAAGACAAATCCGTGCTCTTTGTTACTCACCTGCTTTCTTGTGACTAGAATTTCTCCCTTTGAACATCTTCAGTGCATTCAATACATGATAATCTTTAGGTGTTAGATAGGATTTACCTAGACTAATTATGTCCCCTTACAACACCATCTCTATTTTTTGATATTTCTATTCCTCTTTATGAAGCATCTGCAGTTAAACATGGGTTCTGTCCGTCTGAGTTACCTTAGTAGCATTAGGCTCTCACTCAGGACTTCAGAAACTGGATCCTATGTGCTAGTACAATGTCTACATGTCGTACAGACTACACTTTGAGTTTCTTTTGAGAGCAGTCTTTCATGTAGATGCATTTTTGTCTTGCAAAGAGCAAAAGCACCGTTTTAATCCTTTTGGTGCTTTGTGGTGGCAAATAAAATGCATGTTCCATTTATTTCAAACCATCCTTGTTTTCTTCACTTGATCGGGAGGTTTATGTTATCTGATCATGAGCCACCTGGTGGTACTAGTTGAAATGTTAGCCTTTCTGTTTCTACTTAGTACATTACCATGGTAGCATAGCTGCACCTGTTAACTGGAAACAGTGCGGCATACAGATTCCCCACATAGAATCTGGCCCAAGATAAATTGTATTATTTTTCCCAGAATGGAAATTTGTAAGTTAAAATTAAAAAATCTATCACAAGGATGTTGTTAGTTGCACTATTCTATGTTGTAGTGTACAGTAATTCTTTAAAGTATGCTGCATTTCAATCTAAAAAACATTGAATTCTTTGAAATTTAAGGATGAACGTTGTAGTTTTTAATAACCAAAAATGTGTGATTTTTTTAATTCACTTGTAACTGTTGGTGTCAACTAGATTTTGAAAACAACATTAATTACTTATGGATTAAACCTAAAGAAGTTTGCAGGTGACTAGTTGCATGCAAGCACATTAAGCACAAATGGCATCTCTGTTGACAGAGAATTTGTCACTTAAATCAAATTGTAATGAAAAATGTAAATATTATTTTATGTACTTAAACTATAACAGACTTACAAGCATTAAAACCTTTACGGAATAAATTAAGTTGTTCAGCTCTACTGTAGCAATTGGTGTGTGGGGGGTTTTGTTTTGTCATTTTAACATTCATTGCTATGTATGTAGGGACACCTTTCACATAAAGAAACTGTCAAAATACCTGCATGTGTGTTAAAACAGCAGAGATGCTGGGCAGGCACTGGACATTTCACCCACAGACCTAAACCCCAGTTATTTCACCTGTAAGAAGAACAAATACAATTTACAAACCAAACAGTCTGGACTCTGCTTTCTTAAAAAGGAGACATTCATAATATTTCAGATAGTAGAAAAATATAATCTGTGTACAGTAGAGAGAGACACTCTCACACTCTTCAGGGACTCAAGCATGGTCCCAGCAAGACTCATATGCATCCACTCATAACAGACCTGAACAGCCTTGCAGCTCTGCATACTTCTTTTCCCAGCACCCCAAGTACTAAATGTCTTTTTAATAAAGACCCAGCATGTTCCTCAGCTAAGTTCATGTTTTCAACTGGCATCGTATCTCACCTACTAAACTTCCTGAAACTCATCCTTGTGCAGCAGGTACATAGCCATCCTTTGCAGTCCAGAGGCAGAGCTAATGAGATCACTCACCAAGGAGCCACTTAGCTGTCTTTATGCATGTTCCCTGTTCTCACTGCACCTGAATAAACAGTATATCAGAGTCCAACAGGACTTATCGAGTAGGAATTTTCAGCCAGGAAAACCTACTCTTTTCATTACCCGAGACAGCTCTGTTTCTGTGGTATTAGTAGCACATAGCAGCTGTCTCAGCATCCTGGCATGTATAAGCTGAACCTGTGCAGATTGACTGAAGAGAACAGAAAAAGGACTGCAGTCACTACAGTGTTTGTCTTAACTTAATAGGCTCAACTTTTTTCCTTTTTCAATATTTCTCCTTCCACATTCAGCTCATCCTTTCCTTTTACACTGTTTTTATAATTCAGGAGTTTGTAATTTATGTATTAATTTTTGAACCTTTAAACTCCAAGATCTGCTTTTCCCTCTGCTTGATTTATGTCTGATTTCCATCTGTATATATCCAATAGCTAAATACAGGATTTGTTAGCATCACCATACCCTAGACATACAAATTTAATGGCATATCTAATCATACATAATTATGTTCATTCTGTGCTGTATGTAAAAGATGTGAGTTTGCCTTCTGATCTTTGGAAAGAAAGACAATTTTTATTATCTTAACTCATTTGGGAAATACATACAGTAGCTTGAGCACTGCCACTCTTTACCTTCTGAATATTATCTATCTGCTATAGTCGCAGAATCACGGAATTACTGAGAGTAGAAAAGACCTCTAAGATCATCAAGTCCAGCCTGTGACCTAACATCATCACAATCAGCTAGACCATGGCACTAAGTGCCACATCCAGTCTTTCCTTAAACACCTCCAAGGATGGCTACTTCACCCCCTCCCTGTGAAGTCCATTCCAATGTCCGATTACTCTACCCAGGAGGAGGGGCTTCCTAATATCCAAAATGGCCCCAGGCACAGCTTCAGGCCATGCCCTCTATTACTAGTTGCCTGGGAGAAGAGTCCAACCCCCATCTGTCTACAACTTCCCTTCAAGTAGTTATAGAGGATGATAAGGTAACCCTGAGCCTTCTCTTCTCCAGGCTAAACAACCCCAGCTCCCTCAGTCTCTCTTCATCTGACTTTCCCTCTAGTTCCTTCCCCAGCCTTGTTGCTCTCTTCTAGACCTCCTTCAGCACCTAAATCTCTTTCCTGAAGCGAGGGGTCCAGGACTGCACACAGTACTTGAGGTGAGGCCTCACCAGTACCAAGTATAAGGGGAGATTTATGTCCCTAGTCCTGCTGGCCACATTATTCCTGATACAAGCCAGGAAGCCATTGGCTATTCTATATTGAGTCTCTCACTCCCTTCCTACCTCATACATAAATGAGGCTATGAGAAGAGGTTGTACGCCTCTCAATTCAGACTTCTGGGACCCAAAGTTCTCTTCATTTCTTTGTTCATAAAATGGGAGCCAGCACTTTCTAAGCCAAGAAACACCAACGGTCAACAAAGACACAGCAGTGGTTACTGTCACTGCTTAGTCCTGTTCCCAGTCTGATTCCAAACAACTCACAGTTCCTCTCAGTAATCAGGTGCATCTTATTACCCCAACACTATCAAATGTATTGAACTGCTTCGGAAGAGAGTGTACACCACTTTCAACAGGAAGACACTCCTGTATTGCCGTCATAAACTACTGTTTTGCATGAAATTAAGTCCAGAAGTTCATTTATGTCATCTTTCCCAGTGTGCAAAGCTTGTAGACGTTTCCCACTTACTTACGTGATACCTTTTTCTTACTCTGGCCTTTTGCACTAAGTTCCCAAATCAAGTGCAGTCACTTTCCAGTTATTTTCCTGGCAGTCTGGATTGTCTCTTTTGCTTTGTCCTTTGTGGTTTGTGGGGGCTGAACTGCAAATGGAATAGTCTGTAGTCATTTCTTATGCATGAAGTATTAGGCTTAAGTGGGCTGTTATCTTCCAAACATGAATGCTTTTATGGTCATTTTAAGGAACTAAGTAGTATTTTTTGAAAAAACTTTCTTCCTCTTCAAGTAAGTCTTCCTTTAAACAAGTAATGAGTTGTTTATGAAGAAGAAAAAGATGAAATTATTTTCCTTGTACTACAGACAAACTAATGTTGTAATGGTCAGAGGCTTTAGACAAACCATCCCTGAAAACCTCTTACAGTTGCTTTTCAGAGTCTTTTCCTTTTCCTTTCAGCATGGCCAAGGTGAGATATATCAGTCTCACCTGTGCAGAATTTTAAACTGAAACCATTTTGTCTGTTCCAGGTGCTGGCCAGCCTGCGTACTGTACGGAGTAACTTTGCTGCGTTAACAAATTTGCAAGATCGGGCACCCAGCAAGTGAGTGTCAGGTTTTGATCATTGAACTTTTTGCAGAGACACTTTTAAAATGTAAACTAAGAATAACAGATATTAGACTGTGCCACTGAATCTGCAGAAAACCTGTGGATGAGCGTTGAAATTATTAATCCCTTGAAGATGTTACACTTGTTAGCTGAAACAACAACCCACTGATTGCTCTTTAGTTGCTGTCCTTGCATAAACTTAGAGTGGTTTAGTGTAGTCTGTACGAATTCCAATAAATTAGCCTTATGCCAAAGAACATTCAAAGATGATCACTCACACAGAGTCTGAGTCTTGCAAATGAATGTGTAAGCAGACAGCCACACTCACTGTGGAGCTACTTGTTTGATCTGAATCTAGATCTCTGCCTAACTCATAGCAAATAATGGCATCCCACTTATCCATGGTAGTTCAGTACTATAGAGACATTATAAATATGATCTGTCTCCATTTGCGTTACAGCATCATAGTTAACATTAGCATTAGTTACTCAAGCAAATTTTGTAGTGCAGTCTTTACCTTCATGCAAAATGTTCATCTTTAGGACTCAGTCAGCTGCCTACCACTGTATATGTGATGCCACTTCAAGATCATAGATTCATAGAGTCCTAGAATCGCCATGGCTGGAAAGGACCTCCAGAATCATCAAGTCCAGCCTTTGTCACAATATGTCCCTAATCCCTAGACCATGGGCTAAAGTGCTATATCTACTTGTTTTTTAAATACCTCCCTGGGCAGCCTGTTCCAGTGCACAACCACCCTTTCAATAAACTATTTCTTCCTATTATACGATCTAAACCTCCTTTGATGGAACTTGAGGCCATTTCCCTCATTCTATCATTAGTGATTTGGGAGAAGAGACCAGCACCAACTTCACTACAACCTCCTCTTAGGTAGTTGTAGAGAGCAATAAGGTCTCCTCTTAGCCTCCTCTTCTCTAGACTAAATAGATCCTGTTCCATCAGCTGCTCTTCCTAGGACCTGTTTTCTAGACCTCTCACCAGCTTTTTTGCCCTTCTCTGGACCAGCTCAAGCACCAAAATGTCCATCTTATACTGTGGCGCCCACAGCCTCCTTGACTGGGTTATGCACATCCTATGTGCTTCCTGGTTGCAGTCATCCACATATTCCTCCACAGCTGTGTCAGTTTAGTAACTTCCAGCTTTCTTCAGTGGGCAAAGCAGATCCCTAAGACAGACTTGCTTGCCCGAAAGATTATTATGAAAGGTATAGGTGGAACAATGTGTGACATGTATGTGCAAAATAATACGGTAACAAACAACAACAATAATAAAAGTATTTCAAGTCAGAAAATGAGGGCAAGTTCAAGCCATGTTAGAATTCAGTTGTGAAATCCCTCCTACACTACAGAGAAGTAACTCTTCTAAATGATAACACCAATGCATTCCAGTCCCAGATGATTTCCCAAGCAAATGTATTTTCTATCATTTAAGGATTCGGTAATCTGTAAGTTTATCAGGCTTATACTTTTTTCCTTCTATTTTAAACAGACGATCACCAATGTGTAACCAACCGTCTATTAACAAAGCAACTATAACAGGTAGGAAAAAGTAGTATGACTAAAATTCTCTGTGAAATCACCGTGGATTTCTAAATTTAGTATTTATTTATTAAAAGTCTCACTAAAAAAAATGGGTTTTTATTAGAATTAACTTACCTTGTTTCTTATCCTTATGTCTTTCTTATTAAAGAGGGTTTGAGTTATGCGGTGACTCAGATTGGTTACTTGTGATGTTGTGCCATGTTAGCTGTCTGATTTCTGTCTTGTTTTTCTGGATTTAGTTGACATTTTTGGCAACCTGATTTTTTCCTTATATACCAGTGTGTGACTGTGTGCTGATTACTTTCATTAGTAACTTTCAGTTAAGTGCAGTAGAAACAACTGGTATGAGTAATGCCTGTCTTTCATTTGGAGTTCAGTAGCAATACTGTTTGTATTACAGGCCCTCAGACATTGAGGATAAATTTTCAAACGCTACTTTCCTGATTTAGAATGGTGAACTCTATTTATATAGCATTAGCTGTTGTGGAAGAGAAAAATAATCACTTTGCAAGGGACGTGATTATTTATAAAGAAACACTTACTGGAAAACAGGAGTAGCAATGTAAATTACATGAACACTTTTGAAAATTTCACTCGGTGTCACTTTTAATTGTTATTGTAGCAGATTGGTCTTGGGCATCTTTATAAGAATGCAATTCATTTGACTTAATATTTTTTACATCTTGTTAATCCATGTGTTCTGACACTGTAGAATTTTCCAGGTACTTGCAATGTCTATGGTATGTTGTCAGAGTGAAAGAGCATTTGCTCATTCAGGTACTTATTAAACGTGCAATTTGTCACTTAAGAAAAAATCCTAATGTTTCCAGAATTTTTGTGATAACTCTTATATTTTTAATTGTGTAACAAGGAAGCAATGGTAGTTCAGCCTTCTTTATGAGAATTGTGGGTTTACCGTGTTCAATAGCTTCTCCCTCAAGACTCCAAAAAAACCCCAATCTTGGCAGTAAGGTAAATTTGGGCATCAGTTTCAAATTACTTTCTATGAGGCATTTCAGTTATTGATAGATATTTTTAATCGTGGGATTTGTCATATATATAATGCAGTCATGCATAGGTCTGTTATCTTAGGTGGTGTTAGTGGAAGATACAGCTCTTTCTTTGGCTCCAAGGGACTAAATTTAAAAACACAGTAAAATCCTGGACAGTGAAAGGAAGTTTGATATTCGGGAGATTTTACATGCGTGTTAACAGACTGCAAGCCTATCTCACGTGACTCTCTCTTAGTTTTTTTGTTTGAGATCAGCTCTTTTTCTCCAAGAAGCTACTCAGACAGCAGGACCCCAGACACACTGTGTTGGAAGATTTCATTGTTGTTTTTGAAATCGCCCCCATCTGAATGCTTCCATTCAGTTAATCCTCAGAATACAGCACACACACACGTCAGAATCAATACAGCATCTGAAGTTTTAATGTTTGGAAGGAAGGGGTGCAATCACTGCTGCAGTTAATCTAGAAAATGCTTCTGTGTCAAGAAATTCAGAGGAAGGAAGAGAAAGTAAAGAATAGTAAGGATAATTTAATCTAATTTAGTTTAATCTGACTTCTCAGAAATGCTGCTGGAATTTATGTACCCAAATTATGCATTAAACTGTTTGAGCTGGGGCCCATGTGCATTGATTATAAGTGGCTAAAAAACTTTAATGATACAGAAATTATATTAAGACACTCTAAAGCATGAAAGTGGCTCAAATTCATTTTGACTCTTTGCTCATTCTTAGTCATAGGCTGTATTTAATATTTCCATAGCAACAAATTTCATGGCATAAATGCATAGGTGCTTTCTTGGGGCACGTAAAATCCTAGCAGAACATGATGCCCTACAACACTATGCCAAGAAGGAAGATGTATTACAAACAATTTTCCTGCTCTTCACAGAATAATTGAAAGCTCTTTCAGCTGCTACTAAGCTTTTTGAAATCTTCGGGGAATGTTTTAAATGTATCCTGTACAGATACTTCCTGCTGTGAATCCTCTGGTCATGGTGTTCTTCAGAGCTCATGTCAACCAGGCAGCTGGAGCCTCATCAAGATAGCACAGCTAACAATCTCAGCAAGAACTGATCACCAGTGAAATAACATAGGTGACTCAGAGTCACAGTGCCCTTAAGCTGTATGAATGCTAAACAAGATGTTTCAGATGGAAAGTTTCTGTTGCTAAGATGCCTTGAAGAATCAACTTTGGGAAGACTCTATCTGAGGAAAGGGATGATTCACAGAAAGCAAAATTGTAGCAAAAGGCAGCTACTGCAGAAGATGCAGGAAGACGACAAGGGAAGGATTAAAAGGGATTTGGTAAAGCCAAGTAGCTAAAATAGCAAGAATAACATTTTCCAATTTCTGAGTTTAAGAATTCACCCTGAGGCATAAACGTAGGAGAAAATGCATTAGCAAAAAAGTGAGAAACTGGAACTGAGAAGTAAAGTATCACAGGAGTCAAATGTTGAAATTATTGGAAGTAACAGCAACTCCAGTGACCTTAAAATTTGCAGTGATTTTCCAGTGTAAATATGTAGAAGTGGATGATCAAATTATGGTCTTTTCAACATATTTGCATGAATTCCTCTTGGAAACTGTGTTTAAACAAGCTAATAAATATCAGGGGCATACTTGATCTCCCGTATCTACTAGGTGTGCTATAGCATGCCGAATGTTCCTTTTGCAGGTAAATTAGGGGCTAGAAGGTGGGTACTTTTCAGGTAACAACAGACTTCTTTGATGGCACGTTTATTTCTTGCTTTAGACATGTAGGATGTAAATATCTGTTTTGTCAAGGCTCTTCAGAGTCCTCTTACAGACAGACATGCAGATTGACTTATGTTGGATGTTTTATGTAAAGGGAAATGAATTGCTCCTTCAAAGTGCATTCTCTCTCCCATGACTGGGACAGGCCTAGGATAACTTCATTTCATGTAGTGCTTCCATGGCTGACGTTCTGTGTTTCTGCCAGAAGAGGGATTCATCTCACTGCAAGTTACATTTTCTCTCACTACAAGTTACATTTTCTCTCCTTGCGAGTTATATTTTCTGTACGAATGATGTTTCAAGTTGATAGCAATCCACTTAACAAAATAGATTTTCTTTATCAAAATAATTAAACTAGCTGTGACTCAAGGACTCAGCCTGCAAGCTTTAGTTTTTGACTAATAAAATGTAAGCAAATACTGCATATATTATAATTACAACAGTTCTAATGTACACATTTCTAAGTCAGATTAATTTTAATTGGGAGGGAGCCATATATGTTCTTTCTTGATATGTGTCAGATTTAAAACAGGTAGGAGATCTCGTAATTTCTGCATCCACTAATGACATTTTGCGAACCCTGGCAGCTACTTTTCTGTGCAAAACTTCAGTGTGCAAGAGATAAGTTTGTTGAAAAGAATGAATTTCTGTAATAGTGAATACTATCACAACTACTGATTAACTGACAAGTCTTAGTTAATCTGGAACCATAGACACAGACTGTTTCATATGCATGTATTAGAGGTCATACATCCATAGCAATAGCTTTAAAGTGGAATAAAATGTAGATTGCATACGTGGCCCTTTATATTACAAAAGCAGTTCCAAAGGGCTTGTAATTGAAGCTATGTGTATGCAACAAAAGACAAAATTTAATAATAAAATGAATTGTAATAGAAAAATTGTATTTTAGAAGTTATTCACAGTCTGGAATGTTGCATCAAAAACTAATCCAAGCATATTTCCTCAAGCAGAGGAAAATATATGTCATTTTTCAATAATGAACTCTATTTTAGAAAATGAAATGTAATGGCTTAAGCAAGTGGTTTCAGATTTTGTCATGTAAACAAAAAATGTGGCAGTAGAAAAATAAACTGTCTACAAAGATTATGAGGTTATAAATCTAACAACTAATTTGCTGCTTAATGCTTTCATTGCTTTCTATTGGATTTGAGTTACACTCATTATGTGCATAGGTCTTCATCTTAAATCCAGCAGAAGTCAGTATCCTGATAATGCAGTAGAATCTCTTTCACAGTTTTCAATAATAATTTAATTATTTTAAAATAATTAATAAATTTATTAACCTCCTGCCTTTCAATATGATGCATTTAAGATTTTATGAATAATAGCATGGAATTAAATGAAAATAAACACTCAGTGAGAGAGAATATTCTAGATATACTTTAAACTGTTGTCAGACTCTGGTTCACAACAAACATCAGCAATTGTCCCTGATGGATCAGGAAGAGTCCAGAAGACAAAGTGTTATGTACCTGCTGACTCTCTTCCAGAGCCGTACTGGACTGTACAGTTTGTCACTGTATCAAGATGTTCTCAGTCATCCAGATGTCTTTAATTCTTTCCTGTGTTTAGAATTCAGCCAGAGCACAGCAGGTCATACACATGAGAAAACAGTGGACAAAAAAAAAAAGCAGAAATGTAAACCTGAATACATGCAGTAGTAGGGTAACTGCCACTGGTTTGGAACTGGGTGTATGGTACTGAGCAGATCCTAGTGCCTATAAAAACAGAGGCTTAAAAGCAAATAATATTTAATCTTTTCAACAAAAGAAAATCATAATACAATATCAGTAACACATTTTAAAATGTTAAAGACCTTAGATTTCATACCCAGACACAGGCAGATATTCAAAATGTGCCCTATTCTAGACGTAATTGCAGTGTATGTATCACTTCTCTACATTTACTCAGCAGGATTACATTTATAATGAGAACTTCCCACTCTTACTTAATTTGCCCACTGAATACATTTTTATCCTATTACAGAGAATTATTCTTGTAGTAAAGTGCACTGCCAGACTTTTGGCAGAGGCAAGGTAAAATGTTTTCAAATCCTCATTCAAGTTCATTGAGCAAAGTGATGCTTTACCGTAGCACTGGAGAAACTTGACACCTAGGTTTTAAAGGGGGATGTTTTTGACGAAACGGGCTTTGTTCTTCATGTGAGAGGTTGAATGATATGTAAACATTCTGTTCTTTGTACTTTGGCTTATAACCAGACACCTATTAATATTTTTAATGAATTTAATCCACCTCAGACAATTCTTTTAATTTCAGGATAAATACCACAGGCATTTATAGTCTCAATACTGAATGTGATTTGTAGCAGTTTCACATTTCCAGTCTGCCGCAAATTCCATGCATTATTTGAGAAATTAGCAGATGTGTATCTGCAGACTCAGGGAAGGTTAACAATATACATCATCAGTGGATGAATTCCAGAGTGCCCAGTGCCAAGACTTTATATGCACAAAAGTTACTGGCATGCACATGCTGGTCCACCTTAGTTTACCTCATAGGGAAGCATGTTCAACACTCACACTTAGGATCAGCCAGCTAAATGTATCTTTTCAACTTCTGTGAGTTAAATGTATCTTTTTAATGTCTGTGAGTTAAATGTATCTTTCCAACTTCTGTGAATGCTTTTTAAATTTCCTCTTTATGTGAACTGTGTGAAGATTTGTGTATTAATTGTAGCCTTTGCTGCAATTAATGGACAAAAAAAAAAAAGCTCATTATGTTGTTTGGTGTGAATTTTATGATACGTGAAGGCTAGTAGAAGCAGAGAGAGGAACTGACAAACTGAAAGAAAACTGCATAGAACGTTATGTACCTAGGTTAAGTAGTTCATGTTGATGGAGTCCTGAAAATGTATTTTTGGAAGATACCCATAAAACACATATATGTAAATTGCTATTTGTCACAGCCAAAAGGATAAATAAGTATTTACCATTTTGTTATTGCTCCCCAAGTCAATTTCTGTCTTGAAAAACAAAAGGCCTTTTACGCATTCATACTCCAGGCCTAATATTCTATTTTGTATTAAATAGAGGTACTCAACATAAACTCTATTATAGAATTCAGAGTTCATTAAGTTACCCTGGTTTCTTGCAAGGCTATTAATTTATTCTTCATCTGTGCAACCCTACAAGCCCTTTCATGTCTGTAACAACTTTTCCAAACTTACTCATCCTCTATAAAGAAGTAATTTCCTTTACAAAAGCAAAGGGAAAAATTAGAGACCAAGCCAACAAAGGAAACTTTGTGGTTGGGGTCTGCTACAAGCCACTTGATCAAGAAGAGACTGATGAAAAATTCTTTCTTCATCTTCAGGAAGCATCATGTTTACAGAACCCGAACACTGATAAGGGATTTCAATTGCATTCATACTGACTCATATAATGGGATGAACCTTTAAAGGTCATCTAGTCCTACCACTCTGCAATAAGCGGGGAAATCTTTGAGTAGATCAAGTTGCCCAGAGCCCCATCCAACGAGAGATTGCATATTTCCAGCGATGGAGAGTCTACTACCACCCTGGACAATCCAAGCCAGTATTTCAATGCCCTCATTACAAAAAATTTCCTTACATCTTGTAACGGGTTGAAACTAAGAAACTGCTTTGCTCCCAGGTTTTAAGGGGAAAGGAAACCAAAGCAGTCAGGTCT
>JAOXOE010027373.1:0-18582 GCA_028565055.1 Phoeniculus purpureus
TCCTGCTCCGGCGGGGGGGTTGGACTCGATGATCTCTTGGGTCCCTTCCAACCCCTAACATCCTATGATCCTATGAACTTCAGTCTGCATACCGTAAGTTTTAATTAGGCTGTGAGCTAGCCTGTTGCATCACACCAAGAAATACTGTTGACGTAAAGCTTACTTTGTGAATAACTGAAATGAAAATGTATTGAGTGTAAGCATGAGACAGTATCTGACTGACTTGATGACTAGACATCAGTTTAGTCGGTAAAAGTAAATACTATTACAAAACAGGAGGATGGAGCCAGGCTCTTCTCAGTGGCACGCCAAAGATCGGACAAGGGGCACTGGGTGTGAGCTGGAACAGAGGAGGTTCCACGTAAGTGTGAGAAGGAACTTCTTCCCAGTGAGGGTGACAGAGCACTGGAACGGGCTACCCATAGGGGTTGTGGAGTCTCCTTCTCCAGAGACTTTTCAAACCTGCCTGGATATGTTCCTGTGTGATTTAGTCTAGGTGATCCTACTCTGACAGGGGAATTAGACTGGATGGTCTTGGAGGTCCCTTCCAGTCTCTGGTGTTTTGCGATTGCCAAGCAAATTCCTTGTGGATGTCTTTCTCTGCAGCATTTACCACAGTAGTTACCTGGAGCTGGAACTCCAGGGTTTCCCATATGGCTGCAGTAGCTGTGCAGGGAACAGTAGGCCACAGGAGTACAGGAGAGTAGTGCCATAGTGAAATGTTTAATTGGAAATAGTATGTGCATATATAGTAAATAAACATTAATGTGGGAAGTTGCTTCTTTTTACACTTCTAAGTGCAAAGCAATTTACATTAAATTATTAAAAAATTGTGCTGTGTATGTTCTGCCTGCTTAAATTTTCCTGTAGGAAAATTAATCACTGTATTCCACTGTATTCTGTACCATGCAGACATTAAAAATAGGTTAGCTTCACATTAAAAAGAGGGGAAAGAAAAATCCTTGAAAAGTACAAACTCATTGCCTCCAGCTTCCACAAAGCAGAACACTAGTGACTGGAACACTTAATTCACCAGCTACATCAAACAGGCAGCTTATTTTGAAAATATATTTGGATTAGCCTTGAAATTTGCTACAATTCCTATATCTAGCTAGAATTACTTGCTAAATAAAGTTAATGTGCTGGTTTTCTCCATTTAAGTAGAACTTGCATTTCCATCTAAAATAAAGGTCATGGGTAAAAGGAAAATGTAACAAATAAGGAATTGGCACTGCCTGGCTGGTGATGAAATGAGGAAAGAAAAAATCATTTTAAAATGTATTAAGTTATAAAATTCCTTATATCTGCTTATACTATAATAATCTGTTTAGCAAAAGTAACACATACAGACAGTCTGTATCAGGAAATCAACCTATTTAATGGATGCCAACAAATGAGCATGAAGCTCTGAGAAATCAAATTTAAACATTAGCTATAGTAGGTTTGATTTTGCTAATTTAAATCATCAGTCCATATTTTTACTTCAATATAAAGTATGGGTCACTGGGTTATGAAAGTTGTTTGGTTTTTTCAGTTGGTCTATTTGTCTCTCTTTTCCTCAAATGTAGGTTAAGTCTCCTCATCTTCATCTTTATACAGAGCTTCTTTTCTTCCTGAGTATAATTTGTAGGAAAAAGCTTGATAATCCATTTTTCTGAAGGAAGCTGAAAGCCATCAGCTAGCGGCAGGCATCTCTGTAGGAGAAATCTTATAAATTGTTAAGGCTATATTCAGTACAATTACATACATATTTAGGCCAGTCTTTCAGAAGAACAGTAATAGTACAGTTCCTTGACTTTAAATATAGCCTAAACAATGAGTACATGTGTATTTAAAAAAAGAGAGGGGGGGGAAGCCAGTCTCCCTTCTGACATCTCTGAACAGAAATGAGATGAAGTAGGAAAGCTAAGCAGCTTTACTAATTAGCATTGCTTCTCTGTATAGTGATTAGTCTCTTGATTTGTTTGCTGCAGTGCTTCTTGCTACACCTGATTCGACTCTTAAAGGTGACAGCATCGCAGGAGCAACTTCTTTCCCACCTTCTGCTAATCCAGGTTTTATTGTCACTAACAGCAATTTGTAACTCCAATGAAAACGAGGATGCTAATACTTCTTACACTTCTGTTTCTTAAGGGATTGGTCTAGATGCCCTTTCAAGGTCCCTTGCAATCCCTAGTGTTCTGTGATTCTTGCATGCGATAAAACATATTCTGTGTATGAAGTGAAGATATTTTTGGCTAGAAAATTTAAGGTATATCCCTTTACAACTCTGCAGTTTCACTGAGGTGTTCACATAGTTTTGCTGAAATCCCATAAAACATTTCTTCAAATTGAAGAATCTCCTGAGCAGACTTCTGACAATGATATTACCTGCACAACTGTTTCCTATCTCAGTAGTTTTTATAGTACAGAACCCCTCCCTATAGCTTCATTTATTATTGTCTTTGAGCACGTGAAGCTTTATTCTGCATGTGTGTTTTTATCCAGTAAATTCCCACCATACCATATTTGTAGGTTCATAAGTTCATATTTAGAAATTTTGTTGAAGGAATTGTGACTTAATTTCTCTTGGTGCATCAGCTTTGTTTTCCTCAGAGTAGTCTTGAAGAGCAAGAGCAGATTAATTCAATTTCTGTTGAAATAGAAGAGCTGTCAGCTGAATTAAACCGGAAATAGGCATAAATTTAATATAGAAATTCTTAAGCATTTTCTGGTTTTAATCACAGTAAGAGACTTTCACAAAATGTTGGTGTATGCATGGATGAAATAGTTTTGCCTGTGAGCCTGTCTGGTGTTGCAGTGGTTTGAGAAGAGGCTATAAGCAGACTAAACAACATCGCATTGTGCTAACTGCCCTATGGACATGCTTTTTGGGCATGCAATGAAAAGTGCCTTTGGGCATAAAAGCTCTGTAATGCTCAAAGACATGTTAAGTGTGCTGCTAAATGTGACTATGGTGTTTTAATTTACTTTACATCTGGTCAGATGAGTAAAGAATGAACTTGGCTGAGCATGGAAGTAGCTAATAAAATACACGTTTTTGAAGCTGTTGATGCTGTTACACATTTTGATTGTGGAATACTCTTTGCTCTTTCTGCATATTGCTACAGTAATACATTAGATGCTTAGATGTAGTGTTGGGGGATCTGCTTTAGGGCTGAACTTGTAGAGTAGGATTGATGGTTGGACTTGATGATCCCAAGGGTCTTTTCCAACCTGAATGATTCTGTTAGATTTGTAGTTGTTTTTTACTCTTCCAGTATTAAATGCAAGGCATTGTAGTATGGCTCAGTTGTACAGTTACCTCTATACTTGCAGCCATCTGTGACTTCCCCACAGGGAGAATTTTACATGGAACAGAGAAACAGGGAGCAAAGTTTATGGTAAAAGGGAGTATTACAAAGTTATGATAGAATGTCAGATCCCAAATCTTGAGAGAGATCCACAAGCACAGGCCTTTTCCCATATAAAAATCAAATGGAAGTTAGCGAAGAGCTTGTGTGTGTTCATCATGTAGATGAACAGGTATTTACTGGTGTGTTTGCTGTGTGCATGAGTCTGTGGTCCTGCCACAGACCCATTGTGCGTGTAGCTGGCTGGAGCTCTTTCTAAATGCAGTCACCTCTCCTGGTAGAGTCCTGCTGTTCAGCGAACCAGCAGGTTGTCAGGGTTTTCAGTTTGGCTTTGTAGAGTATTTGACATCTCTGCAGTGTGCCAGTAAAATTTAATATTCTTAAGCTGACAGGGAAGTGTGTAGCTCTTTACTCTTATGAAAATCCCAGCAAATAAATAGACCTTTACATTTATTGGCAGTGTATACGAGCCTGATGGCTTCACGTAGGCTGTATTATGAGTCTAACGGTTTTATGAATGTAGATCCTGCTTCTTCAGAAAGAGTAAGATGATTTGTGAGCTGTTCTTGGGATTTGTCTGAATTTAGAACAAGGAGGAACTATTTCATCTTACATCTTCTTCTTTTGGTGGAATTTTGTGGCAAAAACAGACTTTCTGTTTGCAACCTGGAAAGAGGCCTCAAAGTTGCCCCAGGTTCAGTCCATTATTTGAAACAGCATTTGTTCATAGCACTGTGTAAGGTAATAAGGTCATTTAATTTGACTATTTAAGTTTATTACATATTCATTAAACAAAAGGCAACTAAATGATGTAATATGAAAGACATTTTCCAAACCCTAATTTAAGGCTCAAAGGAAATTTGAGTTTTATTAAACCTTCCTTCTTAGCCAGAGGTCCACAAAAATAGCTAATGATTGAAATGCCTCTATTACTGCTCTCTGCTGCCCCAAGAGGGAGCTGGAATGGTGTAAAAGACTTTGTTATGAACCTTTTGTGTTCTCTGTAAGTCCAACCTATTAATTGCCTTTTTTCTGTATATGAGTGTACTCTGAAGAAGCAGAGGAATATGATTACTTGGTTTAAAACTGCAGAGGAACCTTGATTAAATGGGAAGCAGAGCCCGTATCTATCAGCTTCCGTCTTGATAGTCTAACCAAAAGTGAGTTCTTCCCCCTGATGACTGTGAAGTGCTTTAAAAAGAAGTTGTGTGAAAGGATTCAATCTGCCAATCTCAATAGTATCAACAGGTTAAGCTTCTGTGGCAATTAAACTTCTTGTGGAAATAGAAATAAAGAAGAAATAGCATTCTAGTGAGGGCTTTTAACCAAAGGCATTTTGTAGATATGGAACTGTGTACTGGCACAGTTCTCAAATACTGGGGGGTTTTGAAACTCGTAACAAAGGGGAAAAATGGAAGTTTGAACTTCACAGGAGTTTCTTAAATAAAATTCTCCTTCTATTGCCTGTTCCCTGAAGCCACATTTAGTTTATAAATGTGACAATACTGTCACCGTAAAATATTTCAGCATCATTCATATGTAAGCATGAAAAATTGTCGATAATGAAACTGAATCCTTGCTGAAAAAAATTTCTGACTCTGTATGGGAAGTGCTGAGTTCTCTGGCTTCTCCCATAGAGTTTTGTGTTCAGCTCTGGACACATGCCAGTAAGCGCAGAATGTCTTCAACTATTTGTAGGTGTGTGTTTCCTTTGTGATACCAACACATTTTCCCTAAAATAGCAAGCAATGATTAACACTTGTTCACACCATTAGGAATGCAGATATTTCCCTATTCAACTCAGTGGCTTATTAAACAGCCTGATTTGACAGATTTAACACATTCTACTATCCCTGCCCAAACACAGGGAGAATGACAACATGCCATAAGTTTCCTTCTCTGCTTGGCTTTACAGTCAATTGTAACCACTTAAGATAGGAGCAATGAAAACTAAATCAATTTGTTGTGGATTTACCTATCCTGGAAGGAGAAAATCAGCTTCTGCAGTTTGTCTTGGAAGGCACTGTGCGGGCTTGTGACCCGATCTTGTTCTGATGGAGTTTGTTAGTGGAAGGCAGAAAAAGTGCTCAACTCTATTGAAAGAAAAGCTTATGTGTCCCCCACCTTGCAGAGTAGCTTTGTATAAAGGGGCTTGAAACCAGTGGTCTCTGTTATTTTTAAAAGTTGAACATGCCAGGAAGGAAATGCCCTCTAAGTTGGTCTGGTTTGACCTTTAATCATTAGGTTTGTAAGTGGACGACCTATTTAAAACTCTTATTATGAAATGTTCAACTCCATGGGACAGTGAACTTTGCCCAGGAATTGAATCTCAGTTTTGACCTCAACATTGTGTAATAGTTGTACACACCTTTTAGTAGCACAGCGGGGTTTTTTTTCCAATAGCATTGACTTCTGCTGGAATTGGTAAATAGGCTGTTCTAATGACAGATCCACCCAATATTATGTTTTACAAAGAAAAGGTAATGTTGCATGTCCATGCTCAGGTTTCTGTGAACATGATCTTGTAGGGGCAAGAACTGTGCCAATGTTTTTCCATGCCAACATCCTAATGCCTATAAAACATTGCTTCATAAACATGTTTTGGGTCTCTAGAGTAGTTGTGTATCTGGAGGGGGCGAAAACTTGTAGACAGTATGTCCAGTTTTTGCCTTTCATTTTCTACTCATGTTTTATCCTTTCAGAATGCCTCTCAAAAGCTGATCGTGTTTCCTTTATTTTTTTTCCCAGGCCTGGAGTTTGTCTCTTGGGGATTGCTTTTTTTTTTTTTAACAATCAAAATGCTCAACCTCCAAGTTCTTTAACACTTTCTGTGGTTTGACTTTTAGTAAAACCAGTTTACCTGCTGCCATTTATTCAGTTTGCTGACATTTTCTAATACAAGTAGTCTTTTAACTTCATTAGTCACTGCATTGTCCCTTTTCTAATCCTGTAAGGTGTTTCTGGAACTCAGAAACATCTGAGTTTCAAGCATCCCTTTTGCATGAGTTTGTGCTCTAGAGGTCTAATTCCTCTAAGTGAATACAATTTGCAAATGTTACTTGTTGCCCATTGTATTGGGAAATGTAAATAAATAAATAAATTGGTGGAGAAAGCCTCTGCTAATCAATAAAGAGTTAGTACTGGAATGCATTTCATGTGGCTATGACTTTCTAAGTGCTGTGGTGTTACAGTATGGTAAGAAACAAGGCTTCTTCACCATCATCAAATCATGTTCCTTGATACTTGAGTTACCTAAATAAGGCCAGATAGAGCTTATGCAGACAGTGGCTTTTCTGAGTTTTTTATAGTTCCACAAAAGTGTAGCCTCTTACTTAGGGATTGTATGCAAAATTCAAACTCCATCCCTTCCCAGCCTGAACACAAAGTCAAGCCCTGTTTCTTCTGTCATGATTTGTGTTACCCTGACAGTCAGTTGAGGGAGGTGATTCTCCCCCATTTGTGTTGTGAGACCCCATCTGGAGTACTGTGTCCAGTTCTGGAGTCTCTAGCATAAGGAGGACAGGGATCTTGGAAGATGTCCAGAGGAGAGCAGCTCTAATGATCAGAGGGCTGGAGGACAGGCTGAGAAAGTTGGGGTTATTCAGTTTTGAGACGAGGAGGCTCCCAAGTGACCTTTTAGCAGCTTTTGAGTATGTGATGGGGGCTACAGGAAAGCTGGAGTAGGGCTTTTTACACGGGTGCATAGCAAGAGGACATGGGGAAATTATTCTAAACTTGAAGAGGGGAGATGGAGGTTGAACATGAGGAAAAAATTCTTTTCCTGTGAGGGTGGTGAGATGCTGGAATTGGTTGCCCAAGGAAGTTGTGGCTGCGCTGGCCCTGGAAGTGTCGAAGACGAAGCTGGCCGGGGGCTTGAGTAACCTGCTCTAGTGAAAGTGTCTCTGCCTCTGTAGGGGCAGGGGTTGGAACTCGCTGATCTTTAAGGTCCCTTCCAACCCTGGCAATTCTATGACTCTATGATTAGCATTGTTTTCCCCAAGTATTCCACACAAAAACTTCTCCCTGTTTAGGGTTATGTTAGCACTTTGTAATGTATAAAGTGTGTTCTGGTGGCAAAAGCTACAGTCTCGATAAATTCTTAGGAAGAATTCACTTCTTGCCTTCCTTGGTGATGGAGGTTGACTTTGGTAACTTTATACAGCTTCAGTTACAGTTTAAACAGGATCCTGGGTGTGTATTGTGTAAGTGCAGTGTATTTTGTAAATGGAAATATGACATAACTTGAATATTATTTTAGTCTTAAGGATGCATAGGGCAAAATGGGTGATACAACCCTACTTACAGTCTGTTTCCAGTGCAGTGGCATCTCAAGCCAAATTGTTCTTTAGTGCTTGTTTATTTTAGTGGTTTCGTTAGGAGTTTCACTTTGTGTAGTGCAAGAGAAACCTGTTGACGCTACCGTAGAGTCTGTTACTTTAGAATGTGCCAGCGAATGAATCAGTGTTACGGAAACAAGAACCAGACATGTAAGGACTAGTTTTCTGGCGATTTCTTTTCAGGAAATCTGCCTACTACTTTTGATTAATTTGTTTCCTGGCTAATTATTTTTAGAGATCTCATACAAATTAGACCTATTTAACTAACACACAAAAAAAAAAAAGCCCTGATGAGAACATGATTTTTGTAGTGGCCTCTGAAACCCCTCTTTTACCTAAATACATAACAAATCTTGTGGTTTCATTTGCCTTTCCTGGGAGTAGCCCGAGGTTAGATTCCATGACTCAAATGGGATGCTGAGGATTTCTTATGTTATTCTCTTTCTTAAATACTGTTTCAGGATTGTGGTTAGTGTAGGTGTCTTGGAGAGGAGGGGGCATTGGTTTCTTTGCAGCTGGCTACTTTGTCTTTATTCGAAAATCAGTAGTACAGATAGGTTTCTAAAGAAGCACTTTAGTAGAAGCTCTTTAGTAGAGCTTCTCTATTACAGAGTAGAACTGGTTCCAGCTGTATACTCTACTATACTTTGACTGTACTGTAGAGTAGGCCTGATTCCAGCTTTACTTTGCAGAGTACCTTCCTAGCTTACCAGTGTAAACCTGTGTTAACATCAGTCTCAAAATGGTGTAGCCTAAAGACAAAGGTAGGTTTTAGTCATAAAAGTATTTGGCTATCGTAAGTCATGCAGTTCAGCTTTAAAAAAACTCAAAACCAAACACCAAACAAGAAAAGACCAAGAGAAACACAAAAATCCCACCCCAAAACTGCTCACCATGTCTTTGTATAATAATCTATTACTCATTCCTTGAGATTCTGATTTCAAAATGCCAGTGAAAAAAGTTCATAGAATGTGGACTTAAATTCTTTTTCCATTCCACATGGGCACTTAATAACCAGATTGGAAAGATTGCACAAGTATTCCTAGTTACAGTCCAGATTAGCAGCACAGACGTAAAGGTAGTACTAAGTATTTTATTGCTAATTTGCCATAACAGGGCACAAACTTTGGTCATTGTCCCGTTATAATCACATATTTTCTTAGAAGCTAAGAACTGCTCTTAGAACACGGAGAGGACTCTTTTGAACTATATGGACCTCTTTCGTTAAAGTAAATCCTAGTCTTTTTGTTACCAATGTGTATGGATTTACTTTTCATCCCATTTTAAGAGTCTGTGCAGAAACTGCTTCAAAAAAGTTTCACAGTGTGTGATAAGTTCTTAAGTTGGAAATAATTCTGTTCTCTACCAGAATGCCAGACGTGTAGTGAACAAAGACTTTAGTGTCTCATTTTTGTGGCATTGTGACTGTGTTCTGACTTAATTTTCATTACATTGCTGTCTCTTTTCACTTCGAATGTACATTTGCAGGTGATGAAGAATCTGTGTTTCATTGCATTTTCAGTAAACTTGTCTTTGCTGGGCTGTTTGTTTGCTTACTGTAATGCAGGGTGAAGTGAGTGTTTTGTGGTATGTTGGGAGATAATTGGCTTGGCAGATGCTGACCCCAGTTTGAAGTAGATGTCTATTTTAGAACCATATCTCTGCCAAATAGTTCAATTAACTATCTGAAGTCTGTAAGTTATCTTGATTAGATGGGAAGGCTAAGTGGTGTGTGTGTCTATTTGAATCAGCTGCTGTTTCAGCAGAAAAACTTTGTGCAATTGATGATTCAATTTTTCAATTTCCCAGCTTTGTAGTAATAAGTTGAGTGAGTCATGAGATGTTCTGTATTAGACAATTGTTACTTTTAAATATAAATTTAGAAAGCCATCCCAAAATGGATTTGGTTCAAATACAGCGAGATGCCAGATAATTCTCCTTCTCTACATTCTCTTCCTATTCCTTTTTGCTTTGAAAAGATATTTTCCTCACTATGCTGCATTACAGTTGAAGATTGGAAGTAATTGGTAGTCCCCCAACTGCCAGAAATTGGGAAGCCTTCAAAATGAAAACATCCATTGATCATAATTCGTGCAGTGAGAGAAGATTGAGGACTGAAATTAAGATTTTGATTCAGATTTTATTTCTATTTACATCCAACAGCCTTACAGTCTGCAAATACTAAAAATCAAGTAAAATCTTACCTAGTTATAAAGGAAATTTAACTGATCTTTTTGACCGTGAAGAGTTTGTAAAAGCAGGGAACAAGCCGAAAAGGTACATCTAGTGTCTTATATAAAGTTTTATAATCTTTTCAAAAGATACTGAAATTATTTTACTACGGGGAGTTTTTTAGATGTGTAGAGTACATTTATTGTTTCTGTGTACATGCGGTTAGTGAATATTTAGCAGCAATAAAAAACAGGATCAAATTTATATATTGAAAAGGCTGTTTCCTTCATTGGTATTCACAATTGTATGATATCACAATCTCATGTGCATCTTATACCTGCGAAGGAGAGGATGGTTTGAAATTCTGCATTGCTAAATTTGTTTCAAGATGCTGTTATGCATCTTTAAGGTGCCATTTATGTGAAGCATCTACTGTTCTGGTATAGTTCAAGTGTTAGTTAACATGCTGGAGGAAAGAATTTCAAAAAAGACATTTTCAAGTGAAACCCTGGAGGTCTTAGTTGGATGGGAATCCTTTCTTTGTACTCCACTGTACTTCACTGAAAGTAACAGACTGTAAGAGACCAATATTCCAAGAAGCAGCCAGCCCAAAGATCAGTTAATGGAGGAACCCTGAGGCAATAAAAATGGCTGTTTCAAATGGTATATTCTTTTTCTTTAAAGTATTTCTGCTGTACAGAAAAGGGTGTGGGGAGAAACAGGATAAATCAAGCAACTATTTTAAACGTCATGTGCTGTCCTGGATGTAAAAAAGTCGACTTACAATAAGTTACTGAGCCACTTAAAATCAGAATGAAAATATTTAGTCCAAAACACTCTGAGAGGTAGTCAAGGAAAGTCCATGGCCCTTCATAAAAGCATTACCCACAGAGGTGTATTGAAGCCAGTAGGCTACTGGTGTTCTTTCTGAGTCAGTTTTAAGTTCTTGGAGAGAATTTAGCCAGAACCAGGGTTATTAGTCTTCACCAGAACCAAGATTACATATTGCACCTGCTGCTGTTGGAACCAAAGTACATAGTTTGTAAACAAGAATCGACTTCTCATTCTGTGTTATACTTCTGTTACAGGTTCAACAGAAGCCTTGTGTTTTTGGCTGTCTGCTTTTGTATCTTGGCTTATGATTTTTAAGGTTTGTCAGGGAGGTGGTGGAGTCACCGTCCCTGGAAGTGTTTAAAAAACAAGTAGATAGAGCACTTGAGGCCATGGTCTAGGGGTTAGGGAGCTGTTGGGATAAGGGCTGGACTTGATCCTGGAAGTCCTTTCCAGCCATGATGATTCTGTGAATCTGTGATCTAGCTTTGTGTCACTGTACTACTTCTTACAGTATAAAATATCCTTTTACACTGTAAAAGAATAAATTATGCAGATATTTTCAGTGATATGGAGTTAAGTAAGTTACAGATGTCTGTTATAGTCCCTGAAGATCCCCTTTCCTAACTTGGAAAGTCAAGTCAAACCTAATCATCACTTGGTACCTTTTTATAAGTATTACTGAGAAATAGTGTTTCACCAAGGGAAGACTATACAGTCCTGACAGCCGTACAAATACAACGTGCAGTGGGGTAGTGGGTTAAAGGACAAATGTTACCGAATAGTATGGATTAATAGAAATGCTGATGGAATTGCCATTAATGCAAAGTTAACCCTTTTCAATATGTAGTTGGACTCTATCAAAATGATTGAGGAGCAGTTTCTTGAGTGTTACAGAAAGCTGAACAGCTAAGAAAGCCAACTGAACTTGCAGTCGTGTTCTAAACAGCGTTACAAGTTTTTTTGTTAAATGTGCTACCATTTACTGTTCTTACAGTGGTTACTGCACATCACCGGTTGCTGGTTCTCTTAATAAATAATCCGTTTTGCTAATGCTGTTTTTACTTTGCAGGAATTCTATGAACATACGAAAACGCTTTGGCAAGATGAAGGTGTGAAAGCCTGCTATGAGAGATCTAATGAATATCAACTGATTGATTGTGCACAGTAGTAAGTACTGTTCCTGTTCTGCTCTGTATTGCCTGCAGTACGCAGGACTTCTGTTGAATGTTAGTGGCAGTGGTTTGGATGGTCCTGATGCTCACTTTTTGTTGCCTTGGAAAAAGAGTGTGTGCCCCATCATAAATTCTTGCAGAGAGGTAGGAGAAGCTGATGTTGTGTAAGATTATAATATCTGTATTAAAAACCTCACAGATGGTTTCAGTAGAGACTAACACCTCAGTGCAGTGAACAGGTGTATTGTCTCCAAGAGTAAATTTCCTGCTTCTTCCACTTAGACCAGACAGTTTCTGGTCCTGCCACAAATCTTAGTAATTTAGAAAGTACGTTCGTGTGAAACATGCCCCTGTTTGTACCTTTTGTTTACAGTGCAGCTTATTTATCTGAAAACAAAGAGGGCAGCCTCCTGTGATCAGTCACCAAGAATTCTGCTTGTGTGCTTTCATGCACATATCTGAGAATGATTCATTCTCCTGATGTTACCGCTGTGATAATTAGTATTGTCATGAGACACTACTGCACATTGGCAGTTACTTGTAAAGTACAGGTCAGAATTCTTTTCTGGCAAGATGTTTGGGATAATTCTGGCTATTCCTGGTATTTCTGTTGTGTGTACTGAAGAACTGCAGCACTTATATTTGGAATATTAATGGTTCAACTGTTCTTTGTTAGTTTATATTCTCTCTGCTTCTTTTGGAGAAGCTGAAAGAAGAAAACGTGGTCAAGAAACGCAGGTTTCTCATTTTGTGTAGTGATGGACAACTGCAGTTTGTCTGCTCCTGCATCTCTTAAAGAACATTTAATGAAGTAAAATTTGTAAGCTTCTTGGTTTTGTTTAATCAGGTAGACTTCAATGTAAATCAACAATTAGCTCTGTTTGAAAAGAGACCAGGGAGATAATTTTACTGAGACTTGCAGGGCTCCAGATCTTTAAGAGCCTCTTTGAAGTTCTGCCATTGTTTCTAGTGCGAATTTGTTTGATGTGTAACGGTGTCTTTTGTATTAGGTGACTAATGTTTGATCATTTGGCATGGATCTTTCTGCAAGTTCAGTTGCTGCAAAGTAGAAAACACCACAAGATTTTCAGTTTCTGTCAGCTATCCAGTAACTTTTGCTTCTGGTTTAAAGCTGATAGAAACAACTAGTTTTGTTTCTGATAGTGTTTGGTTACCTGTTTGTTTCTGGTTAGTGTTTGTTAATGGCCAGCTTCTGTGACAGGAAGAAGTAAATATTGTCAAGCACTAAGGAGGTTTTCTCTTGCCCTTTTTGGGGAAGAACAGATTTTTTTTTTTTTTCCTGCCTTGTATGTACAGAAGAAAGCTAAAATTCTTACCGTACCTGATTGCTGGGCATTGACTGTTTCATGGGTCAAAAAGGGGAGGGTGGCCTTCATGATGCTTGTACCGTCCTGCTCCATCTAGTGGAACACTTAATTCTGCATTGCAGGCTGTTGTGCCAAAAATAAACCTTGGACATTGCTGACAGATTACAGAAATTTTTTTCTAAGATACCGCTGCTGTCTCGTCCTAAAAAGATTTCATCGTTCTAGTCCTTATTCAATTTGATAGTAAAGTATTTGACATTTATTTTCTGACAAAAGGAGTTTTCTAATTGTTAACTTTGTTATTTCTTGTCCTTTCTGGCATTTTTTGATTGTGCAGTGAGTGAGATCTGACATGATTGATACCTTGAAATGAGCCTGGTGAGCACAGCCAAAAGAAATGCAGCAAAGGCAAGGCATAAAATGATCCCTGAGGTTTATCAAGTGAAGACTCTTTTAATTTGAATGTGCAGGTGACTGTCATTAGGTTAACAGAAATTAAAACCCTCCTGGATATCTTCCTGTGTGACTGGATCTAGGTGATGTGGTGGGGGGGATTGCACTAGATCCCTTCCAATCCCTAATGTTCTGTGATTCTGTGAAAAGAAAAAGTTGAGCACACCAAGTTGTCAGGTCTGTCAGAGAAGAGTTTTGGGTTCTAAACACTCACTCTAGTTTAAAACAAGAAAAAGACCTAATTAAAACTGAAAGTTAAAAAGTAGCTTTTCTCTGTAAAGATCAATCCAGCTTCCAAAAACCCCTTTTTGCTCTTGAAAGTTGTAAAAATTTTAAAGGATTAATGGATTATTTGTTGAGTGAATTACTTCAAAATTCTAACCACTGTTACTAGTTCACAAAAATTAACTCTGTTTCTTTATTTTGTGTTTTTTCAAGCTGTCATTTTTCTGAAATGTGACTGACTTAGTGTGAAGTTTGTCTTGGTATGTGGTCATTTAACATTCTACCAAGTTGGAGGTTTTTTTTTCCACTCTCGGAAGTGGCGTGGTTATATATAGGAAGCTTTGCAAAGAGATTCTGCCGAACGTTTAAAAATCAATTTTGTCTGTCTGTCAGCAGAGAGCAGTGAGGAGAGTGTGTCTTCAGGGCTTTGCTTGGCTGTCAGAAATGTTAATATCAAAATGAAATTAATTTTTGTTTCTGCCGAGCCTACACAAATCATGGAATCGTTAAGGTTGGAAGAGACCTCCAAGATCACCCAGTCCAACCGTCAACCCAACACCACCCTGCCCACTAAATCATGTTTTCAAGTGCTGATCTGTTCCTCTTTTTGAACACCTCCAGGGACAGTGATTCTACCACTGCCCGGGGCAGCCTGTTCCAATCCCCAACTACTCTTTTCCATCAATTTTTCCTGATGCCTAAGCTAAACAAGGGCTATGGATCGCATGACTTTGCCAGCCACCTGTAGAATACCACCTCTTCATCTTGGTTGGGTGGGCTATAACAGACTCCTGATGGGATACCCACCTGGTTGGCCTTCCCTCTCATATTGTCTCATGTCTCTTCTTCATCTGCTTCTCTCAGCAGAGCAGCTTCTTGCTGCTTGTCCTTTCCCAGGCAAGTGGGAACAAAGTGTAATTCTCAATCTCATGTGTTGTATCTATCTACCTTGGATGTAGGTATAGAGAGAGTATGGCATGGTGGTTTACACCAGCTCCTTAGCAGTAATGTCAATTACAATACTTAAATATGACGTATAGTTAATAGTAACTTACTACTTAACTATTCTGAGCACTGCCTCAGAAAAGACAACTTTACCAAAAGCCACAGGTACTGTCCTGGCTTTTTGTCTAACTGCAGTGGTGGTCTTTGGAGGTGTGAAGCTGGAAGGGTTTGGCCAGTGATCTCACCGGCTGGAGAGCCCTTCTGGTGTCCTGCCCTTTGACCTCGAGCTAAATGAAAATGTCACCTCTGAGGAACCCTGCTCGTTTTGAAAGAGTAGCTGCCTCTCCTGATCATGAGCTTTACTGCACTTCCTGCCTGGGCTTCTACAGTCTTGAGAGACAGAGAAAGGAAAGATGACTGTTTCCCTTTTCTAAATTGAACTTACTGAGTAATTAATTTCAATTCTGCTTTTAGGACAACATGGTTAGTGAGGATTTCACCAGTTTCTCTGTGAGAGGAATGCATTTTAGCTGTAAGGAGTGAACAATATCAAAAAGGGTACAGAGTTTCATTGCTTTTGCATCTTGTGGGGCTGTATAGGGAACAAATGTTTGTTCTGGAGCTGCCGTGTGATACCACTCTCAGCTAATAATAAACAAGAAGTAAACAGAAGAATGCAGAAGTATTTAGAGTACAGAAAACCTCAACAATGATAAACACATTATTTACTTCCCTTCATATTTCTTCCCTGGAGGTACAGGATTGCATTTTATTTAGAATCTATTACTGAATATTAATTATATAGGAGCCGCTTCCAGTGTAACATGCCAAGATCTGTTTGTGAAATATGAACAGGATCGCTTTGAAGCAGTGTTGTCACTAATGCATACCATAATTTTCGCTGGAGAAGCTTGATTCTTGAAGCCTGATAAATACACAGCAGGGTGGCCAGAGTAAGTAGGATCTCTCCCCTAAGAACGTGCTGTTTGTAGCACAGGGGCACACAGGCCGACAGCACTGTTGTGTACAATCCCAGCTAAAGTCTCTTCATGGCCTGAAGAAAATTGCTTTGATGTCAGTAGCCATTGGACTAACTATGTAGACAATCCTGGGTACACAAGCCCTCCTAGTGATTTTTCTAGACTTGCTAATACTAGATTATGCCCACAGATTCCCAAATCTTTGCTTTCGTTAGCTGTGCCTTAGACTCATTAGCTCCCAGTTTGATTCAGTGCTGCACTTCAGGGTAGGCTTTCGCTGCATATCTCCTAGCTGGAGCTTCCTGGTTTTGGCTGGGTTGGAAAAGGAAATAATGTGAGAGACAGTCTTTGCAACCGATTTCACACCCTCCAGTATCAGGAAGGGCTGGAAGTAGCATGAGGAGCCCATTCTCACGCTATTTCCTGCTGCCTGCCCTGACTTCTTTTCTCCTGCTGCCTGCCATTTCAGGGAAGGAGAGAGCTCCGGGATGTGGCTGGTCTGGGTGCAGTCACATTTCTCGAACTTCAGCACCAGCAGAGCCACTCAGATGGCTTGAAACTGTGCCAGGCTCCAGAAGAGCTTTATGAGAAGTATTTTTTAAGATGTTTGTTTTTAAAATACTTATCAAAGAAGGGGGGGTGGGGGGTTGCAGCTATTAGCCAACTGCTGCACAGGGCTGCTAAAGGATCCACAGATGTGGACGAGCTGTTTTTTTAATTTCTAATTCATTATGCATTGTAAAGTCTTTGTATTTTTCTAAAGATGACGTGTTTTATTTCTGGATTTGCAGACTTGTAGAGAGAAATTAAGAGCCCAAATCTAAGCACGTAATGATTTTATTCCATGTTTATTTTACTTCATGACAAAATTCCCTTCATAGAACAAGTCATTAAGTGCGCTTGCTGAAAGTCTTGCCTTTTTAAATAGTGACCACTTTATCAGAGGTACTACTGTTACTCTAGTTTCTTATTCATAGTATTTATTACCTTTTTTAACTTGGTTTTCACCTAATAGGATTTTGGCAGAGCAGTGGCTCTTGTCTCCTCCAGCTCTGCTAGCTATGTCTGCACGCTCGCATTCAGCAGGGAAGGAATTTCCCTGGCCTATATTCCTGGAATACGTGAGCTTGACACTAACAATTATATTGTTAAACATTCCCGTGAGGAAGAGTAATGTTCATGTCCCCTTTCGCTGATGTAAAACCCTGAGCATGCCTGCTGTTGTGTGCATTCTCTGGCAAACAGAGGAATAGACCTGGATCATCTTAACTTACAGTCCATAGTCCTGATTAGAAAGCCCACCTTAGTTTAGCACTTAGATATAAATGAATTAGGGTCTTCTCCCTACTCTTCTTCATCCTGAGGGAACAGAGGATCATGTTTCAAACAAGATTAAATATCACTTTCAAAATAACCCCATAAAAATCCAGGTTATGTTTTCTTTGCAATCCAGAGGGACATTAGGTGAAGGAATAGGTGGTTGTAAATGATGAGAAGCACAGTGATTTCTGTCTTTGCATGACTTCAGCGAAGTCACTACCAATAAAAGGAGTCCAAATATATAAGTAGCTGAATTACACCCAACTATTCCATGTGTCTGCCCTTTTTTGCTGGCTGTCATTAGCAGGGATGTGCCTGCTGGCAAGTGCTCGGAAAACCAAATTACCTAAATTTAGCCAGTAAATGGATTATGAATCCAACACATGTTCCCACTGTTGTCACAGCTAATCATAAATTCATAATTTCAAGCTAAACGGAACCCCAGATAAACTTTGCTGTCTTCAAAATAAATTGCATCCCAGTATGAAGCACGATAAAATAAAAGGTGTCCTGGAATAGCTTGTTTTGAGTTTTATGATTTTAAGGAGCACCGATACATGAAAATACTAGAAGTGATGAGCTATAATGGCAGAAAGACCTTTACAAGTCCAAAATGTGAATTAACCACAGGCTTGTGAGGTCTGCATAATGCTCAACATGTCATCCTGAATTGCTGTAAAAGGGTCTAGCTTTTGCTCTAGGAATCCTATTTCTGCCTCTTGCTTTCACTCACTCTGCCACTTGTAACCCCCCCCTCCCCACACCCACCATCTTCATTCTTTTGCTGCTGTTTATTTCTCCTTTGTTCCACACATCTGTTAATGTGTTAGTTCCTTTCTGGCCTTTGGCTACAGATGCAGCTTCCTTTCTGTGTCTAGTAAATACTAGAGATTTGCCTTCAGCTGGAGGCAGGGCTGACCTGATCATGATAAAGCTGGTTTGGAATTTCTTGCCCAATTTCTTGGCCTAGCCCTGCATCCACATAGTCACCCTTTGCCTTTTACCTTAACCTTATCACTTGCTAATGTCTGCAAGAGCCAAGGAGAAACCACAGTGCTGGTGCTTTTGGGTAAGTGCTTCAGTAGAGATGAATGTTCCCTTCTCAATTAACATTTGCTTTTAGGTGCAAGCAGAGCATTTGCTCATACAACAGCTCTTCCTTTGTTTCAACAACAAATTCAAGCCCACACCATTTGCTTAGGGTAGGTATTCACTGTTGAAGAGGTTTTTTTGAAACTTGGGCATGCATATTAATATTTTATTTAAGCTGGAACATAGGACGTTCCACATCAATATGAGAATGAACTTCTTCAGAGTGAGGGTGACAGAGCATTGGAATGGGCTGCCCAAGGAGGTTGTGAAGTCTCTGGAGACATTTAAAACCCACCTGCATATGTTCCTGTGTGACTTGGTCTAGGGGATCCTGCTGTGGCAGGGGGATTGGACTAGATGATCTTTCAAGG
>JAOXOE010027374.1:0-18577 GCA_028565055.1 Phoeniculus purpureus
CAGGAACTCATCCAGGCGGGTCTTGAATATCTCCAGTGAAGGAGACTCCACAACCACCCTGGGCAGCCTGTTCCAGTCTTTCCAAGCCTTGACAGTGTCTGGGCAGCCCCTTGTGTTGCATTACTCATTTCAGTAGAAAATTCATACTTCACCAGCACTTTATCTTCAGTCTCTATGGGCTCTTCTTAGTTAAGGCTGTCCTGGCTTGTGCACCATTAGCTAGTTCATAGATGAATGTCCTGGAGAAAAGTCAGTGCTTAGAAAGCAACTCATAAAAGACATACAATAATAAACACCACCCCCCCCCCCATCCTTGTAGCCATTAAATGAAACCCGTTGCCATTCACACTTCTCTCAAGAGTCGTACTCGCAATATCAAACTGTGTTATCAGTCTCCGTGTGCATCTGCTAAGCAGAATTTACGGCGAGGCTGTCTCATTTATACAGAAACTTTTGCTGCACGCTGTCGCTCAGCCCAGCAGACTCCCATGGAAATGCCACCATCTCAGTCAAAGCTCTACGGTGCCTGAGTGTTTATGAGATCAGTGCTGGAAGACATCAAAGTATCTTCCTGGGGAAGGCAGCTACCTTGAGATGTCTGCTCAGAAGCTTCTGCCTCAAGGACCGCAGCTGGAAGAAGGTAGCTCAGGGGGAGGGAGGTCACATGTAGATGTACACTGGGTCTTCACTTTGCAGTGAAGTTATGTTTGCACTGTGGTCTGGGTAAGGTTGTCTGCCTGGTGGTCACCGAAGGGTCAGTGCTAGCTCACCATAGAGTAGGAGCAGTTATGTGAGAAGTTAACCTGAAGTATCATAGAACCATAGAACCATTGAGGTTGCGAAAGACCTTCAAGATCACAGAGCCAAATGTCCCAAGCCCACCACTAAACCATATCCCATAGCTCCAGATCTACATGACTTTTAAGCATGTCCAACCACCTCCCTGGGCAGCCTGTTCCAAATACAAATACAAAGCCTTGCTGTTGTTTAGCTTGGAGAAGAGGAGACTCAGGGGTGACCTTCTCCCTCTCTACAACTACCTGAAGGGAGGTTGTAGTCAGGTGGAGGTTGGGCTCTTCTCTCATGCATCTAGTGGCAGGACAAGATGGTAGGGCTTGAAGCTGTACCAGAGGAGGGTTGGGTTGGATGTTAGGAAGCCCTTCCTCAAGGAAAGGGTGATCAGACACTGGAATGGACTGCCCAGGACAGTGGTGGAGTCCCAATCCCTTGAGGTGTTTAAGGATGAACTGGATGTGGCCCTTAGTGCCCTGGTCTGCATGATATGCTCATGTTAGGTCATTGCCTGGGCTTGATGTGCTCAGAGGTTCTTTTCCAGCCTCAGTAATTCTGTGATTCTCTTTGTCTCACCTGTAGCTAAGGTGAGCCATAACAGGGTGAGCCCATCACACACTGTTTTGAAAACAGGTCTTTTTCCATGGGGTCGGTGATGTTGGTTGGGTATGTGATGCCATTAATGATGTCTTGCTTGCATCAAGACATCCAGGTGACGCAGTCACCTGCCAGGAGCTCTTTGCCAGTACAACCCCCTCCATTCCAGCAATGGAGTGGCAAGAACCACTCTTTTTTTTTGCTGCTCTGAGCTATGTCTGACTCTGAAGTCACAGTTTGCTGGTTTGTCTATGTCAGACACCTTTTTCTACCACAGGCTAAACCTTGGCCATTGCTTCGTGCTGAGTAGCGTGTTTGCAGGCAGTTTGAACTTCTACCTGTATACTCAAACATCTGCTAAGATCAGTAGGTGTGGAGCCGAGAGTAGGTGCAAGTGGTTTGTGGACCTGTTACCAGATACGGCTGCTCGAAGGAACCTGAGCACAGCACTTCAGAGCAAAGGAATGGGAGGAGGGGGGGAAGAATTTATTGCTCTTTTAAAAATGATCTCTTTGTTCATGCTTTGCCAAGTCTTTCTGTGAGAAATGGATGTTGTGAGGTACCTTCATACAACCTAGAACCGCCATCTACAGGGCTGGCCATGGTGCCAGCCCTCCAGCAGTGCTGCCCTTTTGACCTGGGCTGTAACTGGCAAAATGGCATTGAAAAACACAGGTTCTCCCTATTTGAGTGAAGAAGCTGCTAACTTTGCCTCTTGAAGGTTAACAGAATTTGAGCATTCTATGCTGATCAACTCATCCATAAGCTAACAAAAGGCTTATCTGTTTCTTTTCCCTGTCATTGTCGGTCCCCTGTAGATGCCTGTTCAGCATTTCAAGACTAACTTAAAGGTCAAATTTATCATACGGGCAGATTGGATGAGCTCATGGTTGAGGAAAGACTATCTAAAGGTGACTTGTCTGACATAGCTGTGCGCACACAGAGCCCACACACAGTTGTGTTTGGTCTGGCCTTACCTCAGACATTGCCCCGGTGCCAAGAGCCTCGGGATGAAGCTGTACTGGAAATGTTACAGGTGGGTTGAAGTTGGCATCTGGGATGCAAGGTAGTAATGAGGATCTGAACCAAGGAGGCACATTCAGAAGCAGATAGAGCAGAATTCTGACCCCTGTTGTCTGAAACAGTAATGGTGCGACCCTGCTGAACACCCTGCCTGTGCTTAAGCAGTTCCCTGTATCCAGGCAGGGGTCTGTGCCTCTGTCCCACTGCACACAGCCGTGCCCAGGACAGATGGTGCAGCAGCCAATAATGGTACCCAAAACACACCCTGGGGACTCTTGTACCCCACACATGAGACATCGGCAGATGATGGCCTCTCACACCATGCACCCTGGACACGTGTTCAGCCTTGCACAGCTCCCAGTGGAAGTGCTGCACGTGCTCAGCTTCTTCACACAAGATTAGTGTAAGAAACACCAAGTATGACAGAAGTGTAGGCACAGTGTGAACTAAGTAGGGGAGGTGGATAAAAAGTTATTTAATCTGAGGGTGCTGCATCACTGGAACAGGTCGCCTAGAGGGGTGGTGGAGGACCTGTCTCTGGAGACACTCAAGGTCAGGTTGGCTGGGGCTCTGGTCAACCTGTTCCAGTTAGTGATGCCCCTGCTTGTTGTAGAGAGGTGGGGCTAAAGGACCTTTGGAGATCCCTTCTAACCAGATACATTCTATGTTATAGATTCTAAGTTATAGAATCATAGAATCATTTAGGTTGGAAGAGACCTTTGAGATCGTTGAGTGTGCTCTATTTGGCAGGGCAAAATGGGGTGCAGACTCTCCTGTTGGGAAATGATAACCAGTTAGAAGTTCCTTTCTCCTTCCCACAAGACTTCTTGTCTGCCAGTTTTCAGCATCTCTACCTGGTTCCTGGTAGAACACATGTGGTACCCATGTGTAGTGAAGAGGAATTTGGAGAGAGAAACTGGTTTTCCACTGGGGCAATGAGCTATGTCCCATCCTCCCCCTGTCAGCCTAATCTTGTGCCACACTTGTCCCCCCGGTCCCAAGCTGCCTGCTCCACCCAGCCTTGGCTGAATGCCCATGGCCATGGGGCCCTGGAAACCCAAAAGCTGGCAGCAGCCTCTGCCTGTTGGTGCATCAGACAGCCCAGCAGCTGGAAGACTCGTGCCCCACACCCTCAGCAAGAACAAGGAGTGCCACCGTGTGCCACCATGTGCCACCACGTGCCACCATGAGGAACTAGGAGGGACAATCAACCAAATGAAGTTCAGTAGACAAAGGTGCAGAGCACTGTCCTAAGGAAGGAGATGTCAGCTATGTGCACACCAAGTGAGGTGGAAGCAGCACAACTGTGGGCACTAATAAAACAGAAGTTGCCTGAGCTCCTGCTGCAATTGTTGAGGCACTAGGGCAGTCCTAGATGCTGGAGCCAGCCTGAAGAGCCACAAGAATGAGCAGAGTCAGTGAGAATGGAGACCTATGGGAGAAGACTGATTTTATTTGTTAGAACAAGTAGAAAGGAGACACAAATTTTTCTTTACCTCCAAGATTTCCAAACCCCTTCCTGCCCACTAAGGAGAGGACATAGCTGTGTTTCATCTACAGCAAATGTAGGTTATGTCTTCTTAGCTGTGAGAGTAATTAATATATGTCCTAGAGGTGTGGACTTTTCCTTATTAAGGGTGTTTTGGAGAGCCAGATGTTTGCTTGGCTTTTCCTTGGCCCTGCCTCAGAGCAGGAGGATGATCTCCTGAGGTGCCTTCTAGTTTCATGCTCCTGCAACTTGCCTTAAAGAGTTAAAACAACCTTAAAAATGAAACAAAACTCAACAGAAGTGCAGAGGCTTCAGCCCGTCCCTACCTGGGTCCCAGATCTCTACGTACAGTAGAGAATTTTCATCTTTTCTCTTGGTTTGAGTGTAACAGGGATTGAGCACTGTTATCCTGGTGTGTTGACACGTGAGCTGGGCTGTGCCACAGACACCGGAGAGCTACTGATGTAGCGCAACCACTTGCTCAAAGTCTGCTCTTCGGTTTCCTTCTGCTCTCTGGTGTCGCTCTTTGCTCCTGGAGAAGCTGCATGTTGTCCTCATTCGTTCTCCAAGCACATCTCACTGCAAACAGCCGTTGCTCTCTCCCGTTCCTGGTGAGATTTGAAGCTCTGAGAAGATGCTTTGCCCTGTAGATTTCTTTCCCTGATGAAAACCAGGGCAGGTGCTCCTCTTGGAGCATCACATGCAGTAGCACCAGTTGACCCCTCTTGAGGCTGGATGCCTGCAAATGTGAAGGACCACAAGTGCACCCACTGGTGGAAATGCAGATATTCCTGCATCAGGTCAGGTTTGCTTCAGAAGTAGCCAGCTTCCCATGCTGACAGCAAGTCATGAACCAGAAGAGAATGCAAGAAGCAAAGCCCTGACATCAGGACTGGCATGGACACAGACATGAGAGGCTTGTCAGGGAGAGGCAGTTTTGGGTGAGCACTTGCTTATCAGAAAACCCAAACCCTGGAGAAAGATGCAGCCTGAAGCCATTTGGGGTGTCCTCATCGCTGCTGCCAGGACACCAAGGCTAATGTCTGAGATACTGTCCCTCTGTGTCAGAAGAAACCAGACAGCCCACACTGGCAACCATAGTCAGAGCTTTGGCACCGAAGCCAGAGCTTGGTGGGCTGTGCCAGAGGGCAGCAGGGATGCTCATGGTGGGATTGGTCACCTCTCCTGCTGGCAAAGAAGAGCACGCACTGTGTCCTGACCTTGCAGTGGGGCCAGCAGCAACCACCCCTAGCAGGATCCCAGCTCAGCAGCTTGTACCTGACCTGGGCTCCCAGACAGCAAAAGCCAAGGGCTGCCCGCTCGCTGTTTGCACTGGCTGTTTATTTTACAGCCCATTTCACAATCCTGTTCTGTTCTCCCTCTGCTGCCAGTTGATTTATGGTCTGCAGATCCTATCTGCCCGCCCTGCCCAGAGCACGGGCTTGGAGAGAAACCTACCAGGGGTCTCTCCTGGTCACTACTGCTGTTCTGCCCACGACAGCCCTTTCCTGGCTGTTAAACTACAGCGAGTTCATCTAGACAGCGATAGGTTAGAGTCTCTTGCTCTTGTTGATGTCTATGCTGCTGTGGTATTTGGCGAGGTGACTTAGCTTCCTCAGTTCAATCAAGGCCTCTCCCCCACAGCTGAACACACAGAAAAGATAAAAGATCTGAGCTGAAGACTGGGTGGGAAATCCCTGAGTAGAACTTGGCCTTCCTTGCTGGCTGCGTGCTTTGGAGGAGGCAAAGGACTCACCGCTTCCTTGTAGAGACCTGGGTGCTGCCCCTGAATAACCACCCAACCTACCAGCAGAAGGAAGTGCATTGACAAAAACAGAGGTGGGGTGATGACACCATTGTGCTTGGTGTGAGTTGTGCAATCCGTGATGTGTGCCTGGCTCCCAGAGCCCTGCTGCCCACTCATGGCCACCTCATTCCTTGAAAACAATGATAAAATCCTAAGCTGTCGACTGGCTGGAGGGGTTCCTTCCTTTTCCTCGGGAAAATTACGTCCACCACAGGCAAAGGTGTATCTTTGTGGGCTCCACGCTCGTCGCGACGCGGTGGCTTGTGCACACCCAAGCCAGAAGGTTTGGAAGACGTTTCTTTTCCAGTTTTATCATCACTCAGTGCCTTGAAGATGCCGACGTGAACAGATGGTAAGAAACAGAACAATTCCACGTAGAGGGCATGGAGAACCTATGATTACCTAAATTAATAGCTAAGTGTCACCCCACAAACTTGTTTAGCAATTTACACCTTTCAAATTGCAATTGTACCAAGTGGGATAGGGGTTAAGGTTAGGAAATTACTTTTGTGTTGAACCTGATGCAAACTAGAACCTGGAAAAAGGGATAGGATTTGGAAACACACTTCTTTTGAGCTCTAACTCACCGGTCTAAATTTAGCCCGTTCCTGCCCTGGTGAAATTTCTTAAAGGCAATAGCAACTTTACTGCTCTTCTGTGCACGAGGATTAACATACTTTAAAGGAAGATCTGCTGCATGCCACTGGTTTTTATGTCAAATCCACCCCCAAATTATACATTAAGAAATAAAACCCCAACACTGTGAGTATAAAAATTCACCCTAGAGTAACCAAAATTCTATCTGATAAGCCCCAAGAAACCCCATAACAGCAGGGCTAACGCTGCTTGCCAGCCTGGCATGGAGACGTTCCTAAAAGCTTGTAGGGAAGTCAAAGGTAGAACTGTCAAGATGAGGGGTGACAGCACTAGTGAGGACAAGGACACAGGATGACCAGGAGGTGAATTATACACAGAGATTTTGTTTCCCTACCTGACCTGTCCTCTCTGCAAGAGGGCCACGGTACCTCAGGGGAAACAACCTTGTCCATGGGAGCTTCTGCTGACACCTCCTCGACCACCTCTTTTTCCTCACAGGCCATGATTGATAGAGCTGCAGAATGGAGGTGGCTGCTGACGGTGGGTTCCAGACAGGGTAACCAGAGGAATGGTAGTAAGACGTGCCTGGGATGGAGTCCTCAAGGCAGGGACCAGTGATGGGGACTCCTAGAGCTTGCTTCTGAGCTCAACTGGGCACCCTGACACAGCAAAGATGCTGTGGGCACCTTGGCATTGCAGTGTCACCAGGGACAGCCTAGCATTGCAGAACTACCGTGGGCACCCAGGCACTGCAGAGACACCAAAGGTGCCCTGGGTTTGCCTCAAAACCTGTCCATAACCTCTCATGGCCAGTGTAAACTCTGCCCAACAGGCATCTGCAGGACAAGGGCTTCCTCCTTGCAAGAAGGAAGCAATTCACGTAGGCGATTCACGTGGAGCAATAGTGGAGAGGTCATCCCCCTCCCCTCCTGCCAGCCTTGCCTGCCCAACCAAACCCCCAAGGGCAAAGATTTCACTGGTGTTTTGCAATATCCTTCCCCTGTCTGTTTTTGCAGAGCTGGCTAAGGTCAGATACTGTATCTCAAGGACACTCTGGTTCCATCCTCCTCTGCTCCTCAGGAACACATGCAAACAGTTTTAAAAACACTTGTTCACATTATTTTTTAATTCCTTGGGAAGCTTGAATGAAACACAGCAACCCATGAGTGGAATGTAACCCAAGGACAGCAGTTAGTGAAGAGACTGGCAGGATGTGCAACAGAATGGAGATACAGCTGCTGGGCTCTGGCTTTCTCCTTTACTGAGTCAAATTTGGTGCCCATTGAGATGTCCAGCTCAGAGTTCTTGAGCAGTCTGACTCCTGAAGCCCTGCTCATTGCAGTAGATCTAGACTTGGGTCTCTTCGGAGTGTTTTCTTCAGACTGCTGGCAGTTTGTGGGGAAAAGTTCGCCAGCATCGTATTCTACCGCATGGATCATGGAATCACAGAATCATTAGGGATTGGAAGGGCCCCCGAAAGATCATCCAGTCCAATCCCCTGCCACAGGAGGATCACTTCACTGGAGAAGTTACACAATCAGAATCACTCTGGGTTAGAAGGGACCAACTGATCATCCAGTTCCAACTCCCCCACCATGGGCAGGGACACTCCACCCTAGATAAGGCTGGCCAGAGCCTCATCCAGCCTGGCCTTAAACACCTCCAGGGACGGGGCCCCAACCACCTCCCTGGGCAACCCATTCCAGGCTCTCACCACTCTCATGGTGAAGAACTTCCTCCTCACATCCAATCTAAATCTACCCAGCTCCAGCTTGGCTCCATTGCCCCTAGTCCTGTCACTACCTGATATCCTAAATAGTCCCTCCCCAGCCTTTTTGTAGGCGCCTCTCAGATACTGGAAGGCCACAAGAAGGTCACCTCGGAGTCTCCTCTTCTCCAGACTGAACAACTGATGAAGGCACATCCATGGCATCCCCTTGGAGCAGTTTGGTATGGAAAATGTTTATACAGGTAAAATATATGGGGAGGTTCACACTGGATATTAGGAAGAATTTCTTTACTGAAAGGATGGAATAGGCTGCACAGGGCGGTGGTGGAATCATGATCCCTGGAAGTATTTAAAAGACTTATCGATGTAGTACTGAGGGATGTGCTTTAGTGGTGACCTGGCAGTGCTGGGTTAGGGGTTGGGCTTGGTAGTATTAAAGATGTCTTCCAACCAAACCAATTGTGTGATTCTGTGAAACCTTCCCCTAACCATGCCAGACATAGGGCACGAGCGCAGGGCTCTCTCAGCCTCCCTATAGGAAGGTATCACGCTCTAGAGCAGGGCAGCTTTGTGCTGGGTGAGCAGCTCGGAGATCTGCCACAAGGTGAGCCATGAGCACTGTGGACCATGAGCAGGCAGACATGGGCGACAGAGCAAACCACTGGCATTAACAAGCTCCTACTCTTCATTCAGCATCCAGAAATGCTCCTTGTTCTCACTTTCCCACAGTTTAAATGAGAAAGTGAGTTACATTAGTTCTGTTAAAATGTATGAATTAAGTTTGCAGGCAGGTAAGATGCAAATGTCTAGCACGATTCTGTCCATGCAGCCTTCTGAGTTGTGGGGTGGGTTTTTTGCAACACCAACCCCCACCCCATAGGACTGTACTTGACACCTTTCCCAAAGAACAGCATCGATTGTGAGCAGCTGCATCATTGCTAACTCCGGGACTGGGATGACAAACTTGTTTGCATTGGGGATGGTTTGATTAACCTTTTATTGAGTCCATGAAAGGCTTTTGAATGAGCTGGTACCCCTTTTCTGTGTGTCAAAGACCCAAGGTGGTTTCTTTAGGCAGTCCCTCCCCTTTCCCCCAGAGCGCAGAGAGGCTGCAATTACAGGCAGCTTTCAAGGCTGGCAGCTCTCACTATCAGCCAGGACTTGTTGGGGCGAGGACTGCAGGAGCTGAGTTGCACTTGGACTAGAATGAAAGCCATTTCAAAGGGTGCCACTCACCCCCCCGAGGCTGGGACCTCTCCTCAGAGGCCAGGATTTAGGCTTGGAGCAGGTGTAGCCCATTGTTCAGGTTGTAATCAGCTGCTTCTCTTCTGTGAAGAACAAATATTCAGGGAACCTTTTGCAGTTCCATGTCCTCTGCTGGCACCCCTGACCCCTCTGGTCATGTCTCCTCATGCAAAGCAGGGAACAGGTAATGTCTGCATGAAAATTCATAGGAACCGGGTGATCACAAAAATTCTCGTGTTGATCAAAACCAGATGATGTTTTCAAGAGCTTCTGCACAGGGAGTGTCTGACCTTATACGACTTGTTTCTGTAGACAATCAAATTCAAACAAACCCTGAGCTGACCTGGGTGCCTTTGCAGAAGATTGGATTTCTTCACTTGTCTCCTGACCCTTGGAGTTCTTCAGAGGGGGTCTGAGTCTTTCCATGGCCTTTTTCAAGGGCCCCAGAATCCTTACCTGAAGCACTTAAGTATGTTTGCAAGCTGGTAGTTTTGGTGAAGAAGCTCTGGTGGCATTAGCATGTAGCAAAATCTAGATGAAGACACATGAAGGGCATCTCTGGAGGGGAAAAAGGCATCTTGCACGAGCTCTGATCTTCTTGATGAACCTCAGGGCTTTCTGTTAGAGGACGTTGACTAAAATTTTACTGTGATGAAGTGACTCCTTTTTCTAGGACTCACCAGTCTGGTCTTATGTACCTGGATCTACATTTAAACCAAGTGTCCTGATAGGTACTTCATGGAGCCATACTTGTCTCTAGAAGAGACCTGCCTCAGGTGCCATGGGCAGCTCTGCCCCTTCAGCCTGCTGTTCAGGTAGTCAGATCATTCTTACAACCCCGCCGAAAGTTTGTGGAGGGAGGTTCAGAGATGGTTCTGGGGCTTTCTGAGGCATAAGGGCTGGCAACTTTTTGTCTTGGCTCACAGGATTATTAATGTTGTAAATGGGCTGTAAAATTATTGCACCTTTCGCTAATATCCATTGACTTTGGACCTGAGACCCAGTGCTGCCCTTTACACTTCAGCATTTCACAAAGACTAGGAATTGGCAGAGAGCTGGGTATGGACTAATATGGGCAGCAAGTTGCAGCATTGCTTCACTTAAACTTTTCCACGTGTTGACTTGAGCAGAGTTTCTGTGTGACTCGACTCTACGTAAATGTGAGAGTCGGTTTTTTCCCCTGCTCTTGTTGTGACTGAGCCTGAAAAATTATTGTTTCTGGAAGCCAGTCTATTTTAGGCTTTGCTAACGTTAACTCTTCTTTCCAGACAAGCAGGGTACTGGGCTGAGATTAAACTTTGTGATTCAGTCCTTCAGATCACAGACACTTCTCTCCCTTGGCACAAGGCTGAGGTGGCACAAGGTAAAGACCATTCCTTTCAGAGATAAAGCAAAGGTGCTTCTAAGGAGGCTGAAGTTCCCACAGCCTGGAAGGTCCTTCAGGAACGTGCTTTATGGAACACATTTCAGGCAGGACTATCGGGTAGGTGTATCCCATATGGTTTTATCTGTACCACGGGCACATCTCTCTATGATCCTTCACCCAGAACTGTACTTTCATACTACAGCTGAAGGCACGTATTTAATTGGTGTGGTGCCCATAAGAAGAGCCAGGCTCCTCTGAAGTCCTCTGAAACTGTGAAGTGTTTCACAATGTATGAAGAGCTAATTTGCATTGAGAATCAATATGCTAATTATTGTGTCAACACTTATTGTTTTGGTGTGTTTCTTGGCTCCTTGTCCCAGGGTACATGGCCACGTGCAGTCCCAGTTTTTCTGTGAGACATAAGATGTGCTTTGGCTTCGCTATCGACAGTCACAGAACTTGCTAAAAGAGACGCAAACCAAGGATGAAGACGACTGGCACGGTTTGTACTGACTTATCCAGTCTAGCTTCATTCTGTCAGGAGACAACAATTAATTCAGATGAAGAAATCACGGAGCTTTTGTCTAGCCAGTAAGTTAAATAAATATTGATTGAAAGAAATTTGTTAAACAGACAAGTCCAAAGGACTGCCATAGTGATCCCTATGGTTGGCATAACATCAAGTGTTGTCAGAATACAAGTGTCAAGTACGGCCCCAAAGATGTTTTCCTTCTTAATCTGATTTATGTCAAAGATGCCTGTGCCCTGAGTCAGGGACTGGGAATAGCCACGTCGGGCGCTGCGCTACCTCAGAGCAAAAAGATGAATTTTGTCTCTCAGCTGCTGCTGCTGCCTGGTGGCTCTTTGGGACAGCAGGGTGATGCACAGAGAGGAGCACGAGAACCAGGTGGACAGTCATGGCTCCCAGCGTGAAGAGGTATGAACACGGGACACACATGACATGTGATGCAGAATGTTTGGCTGCAGAGGTTTTGCCATTTAACGCTCTGGGATGTGACCAACCCAGATGCCGCCCATGAGATTGGTTGAAAAGGTCCCGGTTGCAACCAGAAAACGCCAGCTGTCTCTGCTATACCTGTTAGTTCTAATTGTTCCGTGGTAGCTAATGGCTGGGCTGCACAGAACGAATTAGAACGCAGACTGAGGTGGTGCTTCCAGCTTTTTTAAAGTGCCTGCTTTAGGGGCTGAGTATACGTGCGAGGCATGGGGAAAGCCAGGGAAGTAGAAAGGTGCTATGGATCAGGGTAAGTGTCATGTTCTGTAAGAGGTTAGATGGGGAGAACATGCCTCTTTACCCACGCTCAATGTTCTTGAGACATCAAAAACCAGTGCAGGAAAGAGGGACAAGTACATGCTTGGGGGCTCCTTTTGTCTTTTTTGTGTTCACAGTACAAACAAGAGTGGCTGGATCTCCTGTAGTTGCCCAAATGGCCACTGAAGACTTTTTGGCATGTCACTTTGAGTCTTGGTGTTTCCTCCTCACCTGGGTAAAAGGCTGCTGGATTATTGCTTGGTCAGCCAGCTGCTGATTCCGCAGCACACACCCAGTTCTGAAACCCCACGGGGCTCTAAGACACTGAATCCTGTTGCTCATCCCAACTGCGACAAAATGGCTCTTAATCCACTCTGCCTGCGGCATCTCTGGGACAGACAGGTTGGCTGCAGATCTCAGTTTCAGGGGGCCAGGGGCTGGTGGTGGGGTGAGTGATGCTGGGGCACTCATACTACCTCTCCAGGTTTGCTCCCCACCTCCAGCATAAGGAAAGTAATTAAAGCTAGGAAAGGTTTATGATCTATTTATATTTACAAATCATTTTCAGCTATAATTCCAGTACCTGAAGGGGGGCAGCTGGGGAGGGAGTTTCTACAGGGGCTTGTACAATATACATAGGCATATAGGACAAGGCATAATGGTTTTAAACTGAGGAGGGTAGATTTAGATTAGACTTAAGGAGGAAGTTCTTCACTCTGAGGGTGCTGAGATACTAGAACAGGCTGCCTAGGGAGGTTGTGGATGTCTCCTCCCTGGAAGTGTTTAAGGCCAGCTTGGATAAGGCTCTGGGCAACCTGATCTAGTGAGAGGTGTCCCTGCCCATGGCAGCTGATCTTTAAGGTCCTTTCCAACTAAGACTTTTCTATTGTTCCAATTTTTACAAGTCTCTGTGATCAAGAGGTAGAAGAAAAGATATTTGTAAATAGGGTTAATTATTGGACTTGATGATCCCAAGGGTCGATTCTATGATTCTGTGAAATGACGTTATTCCCCACCTCAGGCAGCTGTAAAATCCTCAATGTTTTTCCACAGTTAGCTCTAGATTTACTTTACCAATACTGCCAAGGACCTCCAAAGCCTGATGACAAGCACTTCGTTTGAGCAAGCACCACTTTGGGTGGGTTTTCTCCCACAAGGAAAGAGACAGCGCATATGCAGGGTTAAAGCTAGTCGAGAGATGCCTGCCCTGCTGCCTGCTCACCTCTTTTTTCTTTTGGGTTTATTTTGCTGGTAAGTTTCTGGGCTATATTTTTGGGTTTATATTGTAACACTACCTAATGTTTTTGCTTTACATGTCACCTTTTCAAGTCACTAACTACTATCAGCTAACTAAGGTTAACAGAGGTTTCTTTCTTCAGCTGTAATTTAGCAGCAAAAGAGAAATTCACGAGCTCTAGGTATCCTTGACAAGTCCCACTCAAAATTGCACAGGGTGAATTTGCTCATTTACCTGCAGTAATTAACCTCCCGTGTCTCTCCCCTCCGAGGCCTCCCGTGAGGAGGTCTGCCAGTGCGACACCTCCAAGAGCCTCTCCCAGGTGAACACGTAGGCTTGCAAAGCAGAAATGCCTTCAGGCCCCAGGAGAGGCAATAGATCTGCTCAGCTCTGCCAAGTTTATTCATTCATTTTAAGTTTCTTCCTGAACCAGGGTCTTAATTTCGGTGCCATTTCACTGGAACAATGAGGTCGGATTATTTATAGGTCGGTCGCCTTTGTGTGCGTGCAGCTAGCAGCACCTCCGGTGCTCCTGTTCCTGGGACTCTTCTTTCCCTCCAGCTCTTAAGTCTCAGCTATTCTCCTCTAATGCAATAACAGTAATTATCCTATCACAGGCCACCCCAGCACCCTCCATTAACACCTGCCATTCCTAGTGCGCATCATGGGCTGCTAGCCAGGTAAAGCCCGTGTCATTTATAGCTCATCAGGGAAGGCAACCAGCCCATGGTCTTCCTGTTTTGTAAAGAGACAGATTTATCACTCCGACGCTGCTGCAATGGGTGCACTGGGAAGGCAGGAAGATAAAATTAGTGCTCAGGTAAGCTCTGGCCCTGTCTCTGTTTGTGTTCTCTGCTGTTTCATCCGGCCACGCACTCAAGCACAATCACCATGACTCGATGCAACCAGAAGATGGTATTCGATGTTTTTTTAGCTCCCCAGTAGTCCCATGGTGTTTCACAATGTAATTGTTGTTTCGCATCTGGCTGCTGAGCAGGGCATAATGAGACACGGATCTGGCCCTGCTGAGGCTTCTCTGACAAGGCTGGGATTGGGGACCTCAACGACCTCTTAGACGTTTTCTTTGACTGCTGTCCCACAGCATCCTATGGCATGCTGTATGGCACACAGGCTGCCTTCCCTGTGCCTCTGTGGCTCCTCTGGGCTGAACTCGTGATCTGCTTCTGACACGTAGCTTGGTTTCAGAACTGCAAAAAAAAGGGGATAAACGAAGGGGGAAAAAAATCCTTCTTGCCCAGCTTCCCATCTCAGGCACCGAGGAACTGCTGTTGCTGTCAAAAATATTTTTGAAAATTAGAACCAAATGGAAAACAAGAATCTATAAATTCTCCTCCAAGACAGCACTTGTGATGTGCCTGCTTCTTGGGGGGAGAAGTTTTCTCTTCACTGCAAAGCTGACACATCCAGCAGGATATGGAAGGCAGAAGTCATTGAAAAGGTTAGATGAAACGAAGAGCAGATCTTGAGAGAATCGCTCCTGACACTGATCCCAGCCCCATGCTGGCAAGGCCAGGTTGTCCTTTGTGCAGAGGATGCAACACACACCCGTCTGCACTGAGGAGATCAGTCAAGGAAAATCTTCTCCGACACTTTTTGGACTTGGCTTTTTTCTGTCCTCCAGCAGAGCATTTCCTGCCATGCCTCAGAACACCTTGGGCTGATAGCCACGTGCTTCCCAGCATAAAAGTTTCTGGCAATGTTTTGCTGAGAAGCTTTTTCACTTCTGACAGTCACACGTGGCCTCTGACAATCAGCAGAAGAAAAGCTGCAGGGTCAGAAAGAAACTTTGACTTTGTTGCTTTAGCTGCTGATCTTGTTTTTGGCTAAAGACTCTTTCAGAGATCATTCAGAGCTTTGGCAATGTGAGGTGACTGAAATTACTCTGTAATGCTTCAAGCTAGCAATGGTAGGACCTAGATACTGGGTTGGCGACCAGCAAACCTCTTCATCAGTGAACTTGCACAGGGTGAGGCCGTTTGGTCATGCCATTAGGTTCCTAGGGATCCTTCCAGTCACAGAGCAGAGCTTACGAACCAAGCATCTCTCACCCTCTGAAGCAAATGGTGCAGCCAACACAAATGCTCATGCGCCTGAGACTCACTTTGCCAACAGGCAAACTGGTGGAGAGGGATGGTGCTCCTCTCAAGTTGGGAAGGAAGAGGCTTGGGTGCAGGGGAGGCTCAGGCAGAGGTGTGGAGGCGATGGGTCCCGCACCCTGCCTGCTCTTCCACACACGTGGCCATGACACTGAGTTCTCTGGTTAGTCCTGCCTGAAGAGGCTCTTGGGGTCAAGAAATGCCAGTATAACTGTCAAAAGTAAACCTGAGCTGAAATTTGCCAAGTGTTGTAGAAGAAGTGGGAAAAACTTATTCAAATCTCAATGAAGAGAGGAAGAAAAGCAGAGTCAGGCTGCTGTGGAGTAAATGAGATTAAAGATAATCTAGGCATGGCCTAAAATCAAAGGAGTATTTTACCTCTGTTCTTGTTTAAGGAAGATAAATCCTAGGGGCAAGAGCAGGCTGGTTAATGGGAACAGGGATATGGAAATGGAGTTGCTGCTGTGGGGAAGCAGAGCTCAAAGCACAGGTTATGTTCTTCCTGGGGGGCAGGTCATGCCAGTCCAGGAGTTCTGGAAAGACCAGCATGTGAGGTTGCATGTTGAGGAGCAGCTGTTTGTTTCTATCTGCCGAGTCAGCGAGGGACCCAGTGGCTGCAGGACAGCCATTACCATGTATTTGGTTGTGCAGGGTCAAAGGATAATCCAGCCAGCCCTCATCTGTCCTTGCAACTCTGACCTCGATGGTGTGTGGGGCTTCGGAACATGCCTTGGAGGTTAACTGAAAATGCACAGGCACATCAAAAACGGGATGAAATGCATCTAAAGGTACATCCTGCCAGACTAACCCGATGGCTCACTTTGATAAAACAATTATTTTTCCAGACAGGTGATACCTGCCAGATTTCCTTTATCTAGGGTACTTTAATGTATTTACTATGATGTCAAGTGTGAAACAACTGATGTTGCAGAAGACAAAATAGATTAGCAGAGGGATTGCTAATTGGTGAGGAGAGGAGCCAATGAGTGCTGAGGATGGAGATCTCAAGCCAGAAGGAGTTGTCTGGGGATGCTCTTGAAACAGGAGTTTTGGGATCAGTTTTGTCCTGTATTTGCATTACAGGCACACTGCACGCCCGTGCAAGCTCTGTGCTGGTGGAATGCACTGCACAAACCCGTGGCACATGGCTGGTATGGAGGTATTTTGGGGTACAGGCAGGGCAAGTGGGACATCTCGAGAATGGCTGTAACAAAAGGAGAATGACATTTAAGTAAGACAAGGAGTTATGCAGGTGAAAACCGCTGCCAGAGATGCCTTTTGCTATTAGCAGGGAGTGAAGAAGTTAGGAAAATAATGGGGGGAAAAGAAAAACCAGCGTAAGATAGTCATAGAAGATTTGGGTGCCACCAACTTATGTTGCATCTGTTTTCAGTCAAGGAAATATTAGTGCTAGCACCCATAGCCCAGATCAACTCTCCTCCCTTTCCTCCTTTTAGGAAAGATGAATTAACAGTGGAGAAGATCTGCAAGGGAGACCAGGGTATTGGACAACCTCTCCCCCAGGAGGCCATGGGAAGTTCCTACAGCACATGCATGAAGTGATGGGGATGGAGTTTGATGGATCTGACACCCTCCAGCAATCCCAGTACCCAGATGCTCTAGCCCAAGGCCAGCCAACACTGCTGCCAGCTGGTAGCACATTCGTATTTATTGTCTTTGGATTAAGGGCAAGTGGCATAGGCAGGAGTAGGGTAGAATCATAGATTCATTAAGGTTGGAAGAAACCTACAAGATCATCCACTGTGTCTATTAAACCATGTTCCCCAGGGCCATGAGGACTTTTTTTTGAACACCTCCAGGGACAGTGACTCCATCACCTCCCTGGGCAGCCTGTTCCAAAATTCTTCCTGATGTCCAATCTAAAACCTCCCCTGGCACAACGTGAGGCCATTTCGTCTTTTTCTGTCACTAGTGACTAGGGAAAAAGACAGATCCCCACCTCTCTACAGCCTCCTTTCAGGTAGTTGTAAAGAGCAATAAGGTCTTTCCTCCAGACTAAACAACCCCAGTTCCCTCAATCCCTCCTCATACGACGTGTCCTCTTGGCCCTTCACTAGCCTTGTTGACCTTCTTTGGACCTGCTGCAGCATCTTAATGTCCTTCTTGCATTGAGGTGCCCCAAACTGAGCCCTATACTCAAGATGAGGCCTCACTAGTGCTGAGTGCAGGGGCAGGATCACATCTCTACTCCTGCCGAGTACTTCTGATGCAGGCCAGGATGCCATTGACCTTCTTGGCCACCTGGGCACACCATTGGCTCATGTTCAGCCGCTGTCAATCAGCAAGTCCAGGTCCTTTTCCACTGAGCAGTACTCCAGCCACTTGTCCCCAGGCCTGTAGCATTGCTGGGGGTTGTTGTGACCAAAGTGTAGGACCCGGCACTTGGCCTTGTTAAACCTTGTGCAGCTGATCTCTGCCCAGAGGGAGGAAAGGCTAGGATGGACCAGCTCAGTGGTGTCTCCTAGTGCTTTGGTACCAAAGGAAGCCCCAGTGCAGTGTTTTGCCCTGTCTTGGCTGTTACCAGCCCTTCCACCAGCAGGTCCCACTGGAAACAGTCTCAAGGTGCTCTGGAGTGTCACTGCTCCAGCTCTAACAAGGGGGAAAGTGTGTGCAGGGGAAAGACTACAGTTCTGTGCAGTTATACTTGTTTTGATATTTTTCTTCAAAGCTTGGAAAAGCAACTGAATAAAAGCAACTGCCCGTTGGTGCAACTCGCAGAGTGATAAACGCCGAGTTGTTCTGCCTAGCAATTACCACAAGTTCTTCTGCATGAGTTGAAGAGAAAGGAAGAGAGAAGGGAAGGTTGCAGGAGAGCCCCAGATGACAAACTCTCTGGACCTGCCTCAAGCAAGTCAGACACAGATCAACCCTGGTCTGGAAGCTTCATTGCTGCCTTTGTCGGAAGCTCTTGAGGAGAGGCTGTTGCTAGAGTCTGTCAGATGAGGCTTAGCAAGTTGCTAAGAAATGGCTCTCAGCCCAGGTTTGTCACCCAGATACTCAGGTCAACATGGGGAGCAGAGCAGGACTTTCCCAGTGGGGGAGCCTGGCAGCCTGTTGGTAAATATGTTAGTGTTGAGAAGTTAAGTGAAATAAAATTATTGCGCTGATTATTCATGCTCCAGTCAGTTCACTGTGGGAAGATACTTGGAGAAGAGTGGCTGGAGAGCTGCCTGGTGGAGAGGGACCTGAGGGTGTTGATCGACAGCAGGCTGAACATGAGCCAGCAGTGTGCCCAGGTGGCCAAGAAGGCCAATGGCATCCTGGCCTGTATCAGAAACGGCGTG